>JAQGBJ010001716.1:0-21025 GCA_034698345.1 Sphaeridia pumilis
GTCTAAATCAAAGAGACGTACAAACAAATCTGTAATGTAAAAAGTCACAAGGAATTTGGAAATTTCTGTAAAGATTCGATGCCTTTTCACGCCTTTCACGATCCAATCAAAAAGATGAATGCATAAAATGGCAAAATGAAGTTGGAGCCAATCGAAATTGAGATCTTCTAAACATAATCAAAAGTTCAAACTTTGAGTACAAAATTGTAGTAAACAAACGACATCGAGCTCAAGCTTTAAGAATTATAAATATTAAAACGTACTTTCTCTTAAACTTCATGGCTAAAGAGTTAGCGAAAAATAATTAGTTTTTTAAAAATGTCTGTTTTGGATTCCGAATTTATTGCATTATTTGTTCCTCCCAGAGGGCGCTCGAGTACTACACTTGAATTGAATCAATTTGGATTCTCGAAAACCTGTTCTAGATCAATATAGAAGACGTTGAATTTCAAATAGCATACAAAATTCAGTAGATTGATTCTGCAAATATCAAGCTCTCATACCAAATTCAACGACACTCATCGATGCTTCGATGAAATGTCATCGAATTCTCACCTCAACTTGACGCCGACTGTCGACTATCGAAAGCTTTTTCACTTTTCCCAAACGAGAACAATTCACCGTGTAATCCAATACAGAGAGATGACACACACTTGAGAGAAAAGTTGAGCTCGATGTTTCACTAGTTCAAATAGCATCGATTCGTCTAGAATCTAAAATTCCGTTAGTATTCCAATCGAAACCGTCGATCGTGCCAAGAGTTTCAACCACCACGTGATAACCGACACTTTTGAAGCTCGCGCTAAAATTCAAGCTCCATGATCCCCCCCGCAAGCGTGTCAAGAAGTCGCTTAAGGCTATTAGAGCCAACTGAGGCGCAGCAACCCTTCATGTTGAGAGCTTGTAAAACCACGTGTTCGAAACGCCCACTTCTTCGGATCCAAACGAT
The DNA here is from genome assembly GCA_034698345.1 of Sphaeridia pumilis. Lineage (NCBI taxonomy): Eukaryota > Metazoa > Arthropoda > Collembola > Symphypleona > Sminthurididae > Sphaeridia > Sphaeridia pumilis. Next base: position 950 of record JAQGBJ010001716.1, read on the forward strand.
CGAAGGATAAGAGACCCGCACGATTTAATGCGTCGCTTAATTTATGACATTTACTCGCTGCTGCCCGACCATACTAAATCCCGCGTCTAACGAATTCTATACTTGGTTTCACGTACACGTTCTTCCCAATTCTCAAGGGAAACCAGGACGGAAACACACACGTTTTCCGGCTCTCATAAATCAATTGCACAAGTGCCTCCTCCGCCTTGTAATTCCATACAGTTATTTATGCCAAGACGATTCTATTAGCCGATTCCGAATCAATAATAAATACCCGCCTTTCTTCTATATATTCCATCAAATACTCCTAATCATAGAGTAAATAATAAAAAAATCTATGACTTTTTCAGGACGAAGACAAGGACGACGTCGATGACAATTCGCCAGACTCCGATGACTGCCACATAATTCCAAATAATCAAGCGAGCTCTGTGTTTGTCCTAGAAACTGTTCCAGATGGCGACAGGTGAGAGGAGTGAGGCCTTGATCATAGAGAAAAGAAAATCAGCCTTTTTAATTTACTCGATGGTTTATTTTCAGAAGCGCGGGAACTCGATGCAGCGAACCTAACGGCAACCACGATTCCGGCTACGCCGCCTCCAACCTTGAGGAGGCAGGTGCGGGGCCTGAGCCCAGCCCCGGGCCTGCGACGGCGGTAAGTTTAAATTTCTTAAACTCGATGGCGCTTAAACTTTAATCTATGGCTTTTTGAAAAACTTTCTCCCTCGATCTTATGATCCTGCACCAAAACTACTGTAAACTTAAACTTTTGCCAAAGCATTTTTTCCTTAAAAACTATTTGTTAGCCGTCAAAAAATGTACTTTTTTGTTGCTAACAGCAACGTCATATACCTGTCACTCGTTTCCCGAATTTTGGCGCAATTCCCCGCTGTTTTCAAAAACATTCTTCTTCTTTTTCTCCAAGTTTGAACAAACATTTTTCTCTCCTATCTCGAAACATAATACGTACGTAAACTGAATTACGTCCGAAATTGTTTGTTCAACTTTCCATAAAGTACTGCCAGGATATTTTGCCAACTATTTTTTTCCTCTAAAAAAATCCAGGTAGCCTATGCTTCTTTTTTTATCAAATTAAGTGTATTGTGAACAAACTTTTTTCAGTAGACAAAACATGTACTATTTCCATCTGTCTTCCCCCGAGACCCCAAAGGTCAACCAAAAATACAAGAAAACAAAAACATAAGAGCAATATAAAAGGCAGTCGCAAGTGACAACCAATTTCAACTCTTGTCAACATGTTATTTATGAATCGTGAAATCTTGCCGCTTTTTTATGGCTTGACAAATACAAAAAGTACCCGCCAAAGTTACAAGTTCATCCTCGAATAACCGTCGACTTGACCCAACTTTCTCCAAAAGAAGATTATTTTCCTATATGTTGATGACAGAAACCATACATTTCTCAAAGCCCACCTGAACCGAAGAAGCCATAATATTTTTGAAATACCCGCCACTGACCATCTGACCTTCAAGAAAAACTTTATCATCGACAACGACGAATGTCGTCATTACTTTTATTAGAAATATTATTGAAAAGAAAAAGTTTTCAAGGTTCGGAGGACATTTTGAATAGCTTTTGTCGAACGAAATTCTAGTGAAAGGCGTCTATTTCGGAGGAAGATGGCTTCGGAAACGCCAGTATTTCGTAGTATCGATTTCGACTTCATTTAGGCCAAATGACGAATGTGTATTATCCAACCTTTATATAACACGGATCGGCCAACAAAGAAGAATCTTTCGAAACTTGTGTGCATTGTTATGAAACGAGGTTGAAATCGATCTGGTTGTCGCCGACTTCAGGAGCCTAAAACGTGGCGGGAAAAATATTCAATTTATTACAGAGACACAAAGCTACAAGTTGCCACAAATAAATTACTGCTTTCACCTTGGCTTTTTTGGTACAAGCCAAACTGAATCTGTCGCTCAATGTCAAGTTAAAGCCTTAGAAAAATAGTCGTGAATTAAACATGAACATTTGTTAGCAAATTCAGTGAATTCCCAGATATATTTACTCACTCACAGCCAATTCAAAAGTCAAACAACAATAAACTTTTTCGTATGTCAATTTGTCATATTAATATCAAATTGACGAAATATGATATTCTGTTGTCATTCTTTTGTATCCTTTGTTAATCATGTGGTGAAAGTTGCATTTTGACGTCTATAAAAGAACTAAAAGGCTTCGGAGGAATTTGTCAAATAGAAGCTATTTTTGATATTATACGTGGAAATAGTCTTCGAAATTCTATAAAATCTCGCCCACTTTCAAACTCTCTGACCTCCCGCGCAAGCGGATTTGAAGCGCTATAAACACAAGAAAATATTGTGAAATTCCATAAGATGGCGCTATACATACAAATGCGAACCTTAATTGAAACTCAGGTGTGTAAATTAGTTTCCCACATCTTTATTCCAAGACACTGAAACCAAAAAATAACTGCAACTTTCTCTCAAAAAATACATACTTTCTCCTTTCAACACCAGCTTAAAAATTTTCTCTCTAATGACTTTTGAATGATTCAAGAAGCAATAAGAGTGTGAAAAATCTCTTTAAGCTTCTTCTTCTTCTTCTGTCTTTTTGATGGAAAAAGTAAAGTAAGATTCTTCTGAGCTCGTTATATATATATATAAAAGTGCGATTCCTCAAATCTCTCTCTTCAGTCCTGAAATCTCCGAAAGATTCGTGAGGCGGGATAATCCCCGAATATACACTTTTCCCCATAGAAAGCTCATAATAATCAGGGCCGCTGCTGCCGACCTATCCGTCCGTGTAATTACATTTTTCCCATTGCTGACGTCAGCGACTGTATACATACAGCGGACCAAAAGGGCACTACTGAAACCTCACGACTTTTGACTGAAAAAAGAAAATTCAAGGCCTTTTCAATGTTTTTTTATACTATTCTTCCAAGTAGTCAGCAGCTTCCGAATGTATTTTGGATAAACCGTAAAAACGTATTGAGTGGCGACATCTACCGGTTCATAAATACAAAGTCTCTTAAGGAGCCTTGAGAACTGGCAATAATAATTGAGCGGGAATTTCAAACAGCCTTGAATTTTGTAGACTTGAGGAGCTATTTTATTATCAGTAATAAAAATGCTTCGGCATTTCCGATGTCGCCGGATATCCTCCTCCTAACGATCTCGTTTAAATCTTTGTCGGTAAAATGTCTGCCCATTTCAAACCTTCGCGCTCAAAGTCATAGATTTTAGTAACTATTGACGATTGAACTTATATTTTGTCTGTATTTATAGGACTCTAGCAAACGAAACGGTCTGTTATCCCCCGGAGAAGACGAGAGCCGGAAACGGGGCGGCGTGAGCAGCGGAGTCATTCTGTCATCGCCCGTCATCGAAGGAGCCACTTCCGGTAACGGCAACAAGAAGGTAGCGAGTCGCTTCACAATCTGCAAAGTACACAAGGCGAGTCGGAAGAAACGGGAAAAGTCTTCCGCTAAACGAGAACGAAAGGCTACCAAGACTCTCGCTATAGTTTTAGGTAAGTGGAGCGCCGCCAGGGCGCGCTATAGCAACCGCCCACTTGAATCCTAGTACTTCGTTAGTCGGAGACGCAAACCTCCTGTCTCTTGTTAAACTAATAATACAGGCTCGTTCTACAGGTTTCAAATTACATTTCCTCTTCTTGTTATTGCAGGTCTCTTTCTCATTTGCTGGCTTCCGTTTTTCACCTGCAACATTACAGACGCCCTATGTACTTTGATGAAAAAGGAGTGTAGTCCCAGTCTTGGAGTCTTCCTCACAACCACCTGGCTCGGCTATGTCAACAGTTGTCTCAACCCAGTCATTTACACGATATTCAATCCGGAATTTAGAAAAGCTTTCAAGAAAATTATGGGCTTCAAAACCTAATCAAGTCAACACAACCTTGATCAACCAACATCATTTCATTAAATATACAAAGTAACCGGAAACCGCACTCAATATTCCCAATTTGTCCCATTAATCGACCTTCTTCTCCTAATGGCCTCTACTTCGGCGTCCCCGCCCAACTTCCAGGTTGACTTGAACGACAGCTTCTTCCTGTCATATATATCCCCTTTCTTTCCATATCGTCGAATATTATATATATTATATATTATTATATAATATTATATAATATTATATATTTTGGTGTACTAGAATCAAAGCAAAAGTAAATTATAAGGTTAATTAATGGAATTTGTGGTGAAAGTTGGCTGTACCTGGTCCAGAGGAAGTGTGGTGAATTTGGGCGAGATATTTGTACAAAACGTTTGTAAGATTATACTTGCTGAAATCAGGGATCCGAAGAAATATATACAAGTGTGCTTGCTGACCTGTGGATAAATGGAACGTAAAATACATGTTAAAGCATAGCAAGGACTGATTGCCGCCCACAATTGCCAAGAGCCCCGAAAATTGTCGGCGTCAATCGGACCGAAAAATATACATGTTAAGGAACGGCCATAAGGTGCTATAGGTACGCTGTAAATTAGCCAAGCGGAAAAAACCCAATGTTAAGTTAAGGTTAGAACTCATAATTATTGGCCGTGAATTCGGAAATCTTGATGAATGTTTGTACTGTGATGTAAAGTCGAGTTAACCAACCTTATGTTTAACCATGGCCAGATCAATGAGGCTATTTGAAATTCACAGTATTTATATTATATTATATTCAGTGTGTTCTGTATAATAGTTGAACCAAGAAAGCTTAAAACCCACACACCAGAACTGATAGGCATTAGACAACGACGACGACGAATGATTGCAAAGGGCCTCTGAGTGCGCTGACAAATATTGAATCTTGTGTCGATTAGTAACGCTTCGATTAATGGTGCTGCTACATCATAGAACCGCTGTGATTCTCATCATTTAGAACTAAGTTGTTGATTTAGAGAGTGGCTGTATAATAAGGTCAGAAATTGGATCTGTGTTCTATATGGTGGTGCCCAGCTTTGGAAACGGGCATGAGAAATTATATGTATGTACAAATAATAATCTATATACGGGAAATTAAAGTGCAAACTTTAGATGGCTGCTGTCCTATTGTACAATCAAGTTTCGCTTCCTGACTTTCTCCGGCAGTGTAAACAGCTAACTGTTGTTATTCATGTCTTTCTAACCAAGGACGAATAGAATTACTACATAAATGACTTTTTTAAGTATACCCTAACATACGAGGTAACAAACGAAAAAGTCTAATTTTGAGGACACATCAAGACGAGTCTGAGGAGCGTATACTACAATTATGACATTTGAAGCGTCTAACTTTCTACACAGCATCTATGTTGAATTATTAACAGCATCACCTACTTAGACTCTTTGGAGCGAATAAAGCTTACATTCCCGAATAATATCACTTCCGAGACAAAATTAACGGCAGGTAACAAGTTCGTAAAGTTCCTATAGATGTGGATAACCTAAACAACTCAACAGTATTTACACAAAGTTGGTGGTTAACTGAAAAATACTGCGGTTCCAACTTTTGAACATGAATTATAGGAACAAAACAGGACAGGATAGCGAAAACCTTCCTTTGTGATGACGATGAGCGTCGACTCCTAGGTGGGTGCAGATAATGAACAGATCCGTCTTGAAGTGTGGTAAGTACCATGAAGAAGGTCATAGGTTTGTCGTAAGTCTTAACTATTCACTACTAACCCGTGGCTAGAGCTCTACCAACTTAAGCGTACACTAAAAACTCCGTTTCAACGTTTAAAGCTCCAACAACATGTTCCTTGGGTCTTCGACTGCTGACTTGATCTTTCTGAGGAAGGTGACTGCTTCACGTCCATCAACCAGACGATGGTCGTAGGTGAGGGCTACGTACATCATGGGCTTGACGACAACCTGGTCAAATAAAGAGGATGGTCATAATTCGAAAAGCAACTAGTTATTATTTGCTTCAAATACTGTTTTACCTGTCCTTTAACGGCTACGGGGCGTTCAAAGATACCGTGCATTCCTAAGATGGCAGATTGAGGAGGATTTATAATTGGTGTGCCGAAGAGCGATCCGAAAACACCTCCGTTGGAGATGGTGAAGGTACCACCATCCATGTCTTCTACAGCGAGATTGCCGTCACGGGCCTTGACCGCAAGTGCAGCCATTCCTCTTTCGATGTCAGCGAAATTCATTGCTTCCACATTACGTAGAACTGGGACTACCAAGCCCTGCAACAAACATGTTCATTAAGTATGACCTCAAATAGTAACTAGACGTCTGATTAGAGTGAAATACCTTTGGTGTTGCAACCGCAACGGAAATATCAACATAATCGCGGTACACAATTTCTTGGTTATCAATCACGGCGTTTACAACTGGTTGGTCTTGAAGCGCATAAGCGGATGCTTTCACGAAAGCTGACATGAATCCAAGCTTCATGCCGTGTTTCTTCAGGAAAGCCTCTCCATACTGCTTCCTCACATCAGCAATGTTGCTGTAAACAGATAAAACCACAGCTGTGAGTTTAACGCGGATCATCTCAAACTTCAATGCAGAGTACTAAAATTACCATACCTCATATCGATTTCGTTGAAAGTTGTCAACATAGCATTCGTGTTTTGGGCGTCCTTCAGCCTCTGGGCAATTCGCAGCCTCATGCGGTTCATCTTGACTCGGTGTTCGCTTCTGGTGCCAGCAATTTCCTTAGTTGGGTCAGCGGGTGGTATCTGCAAAAATTTCAAACAGTTAGTTTCATATCTTTCATATATAGTTCATATCTTACATCGAAATTTCATCGTTTCCTAACCTTCACAGAAGCGGAAGCCATGGGAGCTGGACGAGGAGCAGCAGGTACCGATTGAATAGGTTTCGTTGGCCTTGGGGGTGGAGGTGGTGGGGTGCTGGGTGGCGCAGCGGCTGCTGGTTGAGGAGCTGCAGCTGGTGGAGGTGGTGGTGGTGCAGCGGCTGGAGTAGGTGGTGGTGGAGGGGCAGCAGCAGCTTTCGGAGCCTCGGATGGTGCTGCTTTGGCGGGAGCTTCACCTGAATCACACAAACATGATGCATTATTGCTGCTTCTTTATTTTCAAGCTTTTCCGCCCACTTATCATCGCATACTCTTACCAGTAATTTTGATCTTGAACAGAGGCTGTCCAGCTTTAACGGTAGCACCATCTTCAACGAGCAATTCTTCAATAATACCATTACCGGGTGATGGCACAGGTATAGAAGTCTAAAGCACAAACAATAATCCTTGAAGAGCTGAATTACATATATTTTCATCATCATCATCTCAATGACGTACCTTATCCGTTTCAATTTCCGCAATAGTTTCATCAGTGGATACGCTATCACCAACAGCTACAAACAGAAAACATCATATCAGTCAATAAATTCCTTCTCTGGATCTTTCTAGAATCAAAAAGCTGTGTGAAGTTAAAGTATATCACCTTTCTCCCACCTTACATCACCCTCACTAATAGAATCAGCAAAAGCTGGTACATTCACCGTCCTGACTTCATTACCCAAGCTAGAACTGATTCTAAAGCACCGTACAATTGTTTCTCCTCCAGAGAACGAGTTACGTCTAGCAAGTACCGGTTTCCTGAAAAACAATCGAAAATCTTCATTCAACAGACTGTTCCAGCATCAATAACATCAAAATCCACAGAATGCCTGCACTCACAGGTTAAAGAATGCACTTTGAACACCAGCAGCAGCAGTATTCTTGGGATGGTAGAACCTCGCAAACCTCTTTGGGCTAGCTGGAGCTCTTACGCTAGCTAGTTCTACACACTGAAAAACAACCAAATCTAGATTAGCACAATTTTTTACTTTCTCATACATTTCCTACTATTAATACACTTTTCGAACTTACTTGACTAAGGTACTTTTGCCCACTCCTTCCCGAAATCTTCAACATTTTGACCCCGTTTTTTTACACACCGGCTACAGTCCTGAAAATCAAGAACCACAATTAGATCTCCTTCACCACTTTCAACAGTAATTCAACAAATGCGACTACTCTAAAGATTGGTTCTTTATCTTCTGAATTCATGTATGTACCACGCAATCTGACCTTCGACACATACGACTATATCAGTTTTGTAACCTTTCACTCGCACTTCATCTAAGTAACATTTAACCAAGATGTAAACAGACTGCTGTTGTTTTCAAATTTCCAGCCAACTTTCCTGACCGATTACAAATGCAATTTACTCTGCTACGAAACTGAAAATCTTACAACAAATGAATCAAAACTTACCTTAAATCTACAAGTTTTACTACTTTGATTTCTGAAAGGTACCAAATTGCAGTTAATTTTAACTGTCTTTTATTTTTGTTCCGTGAACTGCGCCAAAATTTGGTTCAGGGAAAGGCCCAGATAAAGCCTGTTCCGCCGTTAACGTCTTGTTCATTTAGCGCAAGCACAACATGGGAAGAAGCCGCATGTGTGAAGAACGATAGCCAACACGCTGTATGTGGATAGTGTCTGCCGTTCATTTCCATTGAGAGTTTTTGAAATCACCACAAGCTCACAGTCACGTGCGTGTTGAAGAAAGCATCGATTGGTCTTGGCCACACAAGCTTGAGCTTGCTCGATTACGTTTTGCATACGGCGAGTTTCATCAGATTGGTTTACTTCAACCGTCGAAGTCAGTTGCTCAGCAATTTCGTTGAAGTTGGAACTAACTGGATTAAAGGTGAGTTTGAATACACGTTTACTTTAGTGTCCACAGTTAGGAAGAAGCAATGAATATATAAAGGTGTTATCTACAATCTACACGAATCGATTCTGTTGCTTATTTTCAGGATATCCGAGTTACCAGGAGTAAAATCAAAAGATAACAAGGATTTTCAAGATGGCGTCTGCTTGGGCAAGATTCCATGAGACAGGGTCGTTGATGGACTTTGTGACATGCCCCTACAACATTTCCCATGTCATGAGAAGCAATCGGTTCCAGGCTCATTTGATCAAATGTCGTGAGGTGAGTTAGCGTAACTTGATGATCATGATGGACTGATATGCGGCAGATGATGTTGATGTTACCGGGTTTCGATTTCAATTTCAGCAACATCCCGAGAAGAAGAAGATGTACCGAATCTGTGAGTACAATCAAACTCATCATGTCCATGTTGATGACTGGGAAAAGCATCTGGTCGTGTGTCCTCAGTACCATTTCTATCAGAAGAATGTCGTGGCCAAATACCAGCAACTGAAGGAAGAAGAAGCAAAAGGTAGAGGATGCTGCTGATTAGAGCATATCAGTTTTCGTTAGAAAAATAACTCATGTTGATTTGAATGTTTCTAGCTGCGGAACAGCCTGTCAGGCCACCAAAAGAACCTGAGCGTGTGCTTCCCCCAACAAAAGCGGAGTTGGCTGAGATGGAAGGTTAGTGGATATTGTTGTGGACAGAAGCAAGTAGTTTGATGAGCTGGAAACGATGGTTTATGTGAAATCTCTGGTATTTTTCAGCTTGGGGTTTCTGATGCAAATGTTATTGTCAAGAAGAATCTCAGGAATTCTCCAAATGAGTTTGCGCTACCATGACCAAGAGGTTGACGAATATCTTTAGATACAAATTTTTTATTCTTGTAGCTTTTATACAGTAATACAGTACTAGTACTTATGGTCGTAGTTGGAACAGAAAGACTGTTGATTAAAAAGGAATTTTCTTCTAATTGTCCTTATTAATAGAGTATCTTCAAGCTTCAGCTTTGAGTTAACTGACATGGAAGAAGGCTATCATAAAGTACTTAGTTAGTACTTGAACTCACTTTCATAGTCTATAAATTGAAAAGTACAAAGGAAGTAGGAAGGTATCAGTTATCGAGTAGCTAAAAACCGGTTACATTTTGAACTAGTAATAGTAATCTAGCTATAGAAATAGTCATTGGGACAGACGGGAGAATGGACTATGATTTTGGCATAGCACCAACGTAAAATACAAAGTAAATCACATGAGGACTGTTTAGGAATGATCCACATACAACTTGCAAGTAATTATGCTAGGCGAAATAGTGATGCGTAGCTTGATGATCGTACAAGTTGATTTTCATAGTATTAGGTGATACACACACGTACTGGTTAAGACTCCAAGTCGTACACAAACAGCATTTCGTTCTTCTGGATTCCGAAATCTGCAAATGAAGGAGGATCTTCACCGTCACTGGGCACACATGGCAATGTTCGCTTCGGGAAATTGGTTGCTATTTCGAACGAGTCGGGCGACTGGGGATGACTAAAAACGAACTCGAACACATGCTGCAAAAAAACGAAGCGATGAATATATAGAACGATTCAAAGACTTCAAAAGTCGATATCTCGAAGCCACCCACTAACCTTCATTGAGTCCGCTGTGTGGAATCGTCGTTCTAAGCGCGTTCCATTCGGAAGTTTGATCACAACTTTGATCACACCTGGGGCACCAGCTGGAGGTTCTTCTTTCAGATTCAAAAGGATATCAGACTTTCTCTGCTTAAGGTCCTGAAAGTCGATAGAATCATGCCGATTATGAATGGCGAATATGTAATTAACTGCACTATCAATCGAATATCTTATAACTTACATCTTTACGCTGCTTTTCTTCATCCACTAGTTTCTGTTGCTCTTGCTCTTGCAATTTCTTCTTCTCCTCCTCTTCCTTCTTCTTCCTGTCTTTTTCTTGGTCAGCTCGCAACGACTCCAGATAGGCTTCATCTTGCTGTTGCCTCAAAGTCTGTGTCATACTTCTTTCGTGTCGGTCCTGCCGTTCGGCAACAAGGTATACTTCATTGTCAGCGACAGCTTGATGAAGTACAGCCAGCACAGTAGCTGGTTCCGTTTCTCCTTCGATTCTGTAATCAGGACAAATTATTCAATCTTTCTTCCTAAAATCTAATGAATTAAAATTGGGGCAGCACAGAACTGCAATAACATACCTTTTCACAACAGTCATCTTGTTATTCTTCAGTACAATCAGAGCCAAAAATGGGTAAGTATTCTCCCTTAAAGCTTGAGAAGTCTTGAAACCCTCAGGCTTCGACACAGAGCATCCCCAGAAAACCATGTTTTCTCTAATGAAATCTCTAAAGCCCTCGTTTGACATCACTTGGCGACAGAACCTTGGCGTATCGATATGATCATCACAGTGCAAATAGGCAAGTAAAAATTTGAGCTCCTTTCTCGCTTCCTGCAAAGCTTGACTATAAGAGCCCTGTAACAAAAATAACACCATTCATTACATCTGCAATAGACATTTTAAATGATAATTGCGAAAATAAAGGCCTTGAACTTACTCTGAAAAACGTAGGATGCTCGGTTCCATAAGCTTCTTCATACTGTCGAATGAAGTCTTCAACATCCTGGCTAGGGTCCGTAATAGCTAAATCAAGGAACAACCTCGTATTAGCTCTCATGTACTTTTCTAATTTCGCCATCGTAAGTTCTAATGAATAACAGTTGAGAAGAATCGCAAAACTTTGAAGATTTAGTTTGAGCAGCAACAGCAACCGAACACTTCCGATCTACCATAAAATGTGACTGAACCTCAACAAACCAGCAACCATCATAATATGTTATATTTCATGAACGACTGTGGAGAAGCTTCACCAATTGAATAAAGATATTACACAAGTTACGCAAAAAATTACGTACCTCTTCTTGGATCTCCTCCTCTTATGAAGTGTAGTCCAACGCCGAGAACTTTCCAAAAGATTCGAAAAAACAGTTCTACCGGAGATCGCACCAATTTCCACACCCACAAGAAAATTGACTGTGGATATCCACCATTCCTATTTGACATGGGCCCAAGTGGACCATTGTTTCTATTGACAACATCAGATGGATCTACACGAGGATTGAATCGTCTTTGTACGGATGGACCAGGTTCATTGTGATTTTGAAATGAAGGGGCAGGCTGTGGCTGTGGCAATTCGAAACCCATGAAACCATTTATCGCTGCAATCAGGTCCCAATGATGTTCATCCAAAACTCGACGGGATTCTTCTATATCTTCAACACCAGTCACTTGCTGTAAGTAAGCATACCAAATTCACAGTTTGCACAACTCTTCAACAATGTCATGAGATTTCGAATTTCGATTCTAGTTACTTGAAATTCTAACAGAAGCTCCATTTGTGCATTTTCAAGCTGTGGTGTCCCTGATTCTCCAGCCTGCTGATCAGGTGCACCAGACGCGGGTGGATCCATTTTCGCAAGCCTATCTTAGATTCAAACAAACAGATTCAGGAGAATGCTTTACAACAAAATTCAAAGAAGTTGAGCTCATTTTGCATTTTACCTTCCAAAGTGTGAAATGAAATGAACAAAAATGTTATTTGAAGAACTAATGAAACTTCCCCTCTGGTTTTCAAGAAAATGAGCTAAATTGCGGCAGTATTAATTAATTGGAGATTCGCAAGATATACTTTAATGATGAAACTTGACTGAAAACACGTATAAAACTTTCATTTTCATCTTCAAACCAGTTAATTTTCAAATTTCCCGCTCTTGGTTTTCTTTAGAGATCTCAAATAGGCCGACATCACTGGGGAAGTTTCGAGTAACCCGACAGCCGAAAATTTTTAGGACGAATAACCCGACAAATTGTCGGGCTGGCCCGATTTGAGTAACCCGAAAACCCGACAATTTTGTCGGCACGTTCTACCCGAAATTACCTTGTCGGATTCGAATAACCCGAAAATGAGAATTTGAATTTTTGAATAGGACGTTTATGGATACACCCGAATGTATGCTGAATAAGAGGAAGCATTGAATGCAAATTTATTGAGTTTATCGATATATATCAAGAATTACAGTGAAGATGCAAGAATCAGAAAAACATATTCCATTAACCAAACCTGTCAAATATACATCACGCTACTCGTACCATCATAAAAAAGCAAATGGAAATATTTTGGTAATTGAAGACATAAGAAAACACTAAGGGGACTATTAACTAGGTCTAAACCAAACAGCACCCTATCGATAAGATTCATTGCGCATATTTTACGTTGGCTTCATTTTGCCGCTGGAACTTCCAGAGTCAGAAAATCGAGTTTGATCCTCCAGGGTTTCGCCTCCCCTCCGAAGGATCCAAAACAAGAAGACGCTCAAGAGGATTACGGTGTAGATCGCCAGAAATTTAACATCCTAGTTCTTCGTGTTGACGTATGACTTGGGTCTCCTCCTTCCTGGTGGAAATGCGGAGCATTGCCCAAATAGCAGTAATGCAGCGAAAAAATCGCCACCCACCTGCAAAAAACACGGTGAGTTTAAATGAACTTCAATCAAGCGCCTAAACTTCAATGTATGTTTCCGTCGGTGTCGTAATTCTCTCGAAGTTCACTGGAGGTCTGGCTAGCGGACGCTATCATATAGGACGATCCACCGGTATTTAAGACGAAGAATATGATGATGATGTAACTTTGGACGGGCGGCAGCGGCGGTGGAGGGAAAGCGAAGCGCGCCGCCCTCCAAAGGAGGTATTTGGGAAGCTGCAGGAAAAGACGGGCCTTATAGCCTTGGGTCTCGGTGCGTGAACGTCAGAAATAAACGTGTGTCCAAGTGAATCAAGTTTTGTTGAGGATCTCTTCAGTAACCTCCCAGCTAGGGTCAACCCGGAAGAATTCGTAGAATCTCGTACATGTTCACAGACATATTTTATTCGATGCAAACCGGATAGTGCAAAGTTGCATTAAATCCGAAGGACGTGACGCAGGCAGTAACTGTTTTCCATGATGAAAAATTCTTCAACATTGGAAATTAGCTTGTTTCATACTCGGAGCTGAAAACCGGGTAGCCGGAAACTAAGCCTCTTCAACGTTAGGGTAGGTTAGGTCTCGCAAATGAGTGTCAGACTAGCATAACCAAAGCGAAGCTCCGTAATCTAGCTGGGTCGAAGTCCCGGCCGGCCGCACGAGGCAGAGACCTGTCAGTAACCTACTGTAATACCGACAGGTTGCCGCATTAATACCCCCACGATACCACATCGTGGGGGTCATTCATCCTTTAATATTCGCTTGAATGAGGAAGTCTTTGAAGACCTCTGGGCTTGGTCCGGCTCGATTCTTGAGTCTGGTCCGGTTCATTTACCATCCAATTGGCACACATTTAAATAGTCGTCAGTTTCGACTCAATCCAAAAAAAACCTTTTATAAACACGCAAAATGGATAAAAATCATTCATCATTTGAAATTTAAAAGTAGATTAACTCATTTTTTTCATTGGTGAGACAAGCTTGATGATATGTGGAATTGGATTACGTACCCGACGTTGTCGGCTTTCGGATTTGTCGCGCCTTCCGTTTGAGTCGGAAGAATTTTGTGCACAAACACGTGTTGTGAGTTGTGAAGACTTTTGTTGTTGTTACGGAACGAAGCTTTGAAGTTAAAAATAATTCGTTATAATATTGAGAAGTTGATGCCCTTAAAATCGGCCTTCATTAGTCTCCATGAAACGCGGGTGAGACTTGCAATTTTTGAAAGAGTTTAGTTTTTATGAAGATCTTCATGCTTTGTAGAACTTGGTATAATTCGTAATGTGATCAACCAACTAATTTTCATCTTAGATAAGCGGATAAAATCTACCCATGAATTCCCACGTGTACAGGAACATACTCCGAACCTTGGAACATTGGCCGCTTGATCAAACCAAAAAAGGCCGGTTAGTCAAACGATTTCAGTTTGAAACTTGCAACAAATTTCTAGCTTGTCTAATTATCAATAACTTTTTGATGTACAGAGACTTTGGTGAGTTCATAAGGAAGCAAGTGGGAATCTATTTCAGTACGACTGGTGAGAAAAAGCCAAAAGAGCACATTTGGGACGACATCAGCCTGAGACTCAGCGCCCTTGCTTCAAACAAATACAAGCAAAGGTTTGCTGTACCGAAAGCCACTGGAGCATCTGGTAATTGTTCGATATTTATCGAATTGTTCTATGCTGCTCAAGAAGTAACATTAGGATATTAATTTCCAGGTATGAGTGAAGAAGACTGTAAATTGGCCATCTCGACTGAATCTCTGAAACAAGTTGAACAGGAATTCACAGCGTATGGTCGATTCATTGGCCGTATACGACAGACCAAAAATCGATTCTTCCCATCAGAGCAATAGAATCGGTTGTACTGATTACAAACCAAGATGTTCCATTCAAGGTGTATAGTCAGGTTCTCTGGCTTTAGCAGAAGGTTTCTTCATTATGGAGTGGCTTCGAGAAGTAGTAGTAAGGCACAACCTTGGAAGGAAACAGAAGTAGAGTTAGTTGGCGATTTACCCCATACGCCTGTCTTGCTTGACGAAACCCTGTTCTACCTAGACGTAAAACCAGGTACGTTTGGAGTATTGGAGTCATCATAATACAGTTGGCTGTTGGCTTTGGAGCGAAAAGCAATTATTATTAATTTTGTTGATTCACCATAGGGCAACGGGTTTTGGATATGACTTTTGGAGCTGGTGGACATTCAAGAAAAATATTGGAAAAAGTCGAGGATGTGAAAATATTTGCACTTGATCGTGACCCTGTTGCTCACCAACATGCACATGATCTTTTCAAACAGTATCCTAAGCAAGTTTTTCCTATGCTCGGAAAATTCAGCGAAGTTAAGGAGTTGATGAAAGTCACTGGAACGAAAGAAGGTGTGGAAACAACTTGAAGTTTGACATTGTAGCTCTTGCTGATGTTAGTTGCGATAAAACTCGAATCATTTCTGTTTTAGTTGATGCGATACTGTTCGACTTCGGATGTTCCTCCATGCAGTTTGATACTCCCGAACGAGGCTTTGCAATCAGTAAAGATGGCCCACTGGATATGAGAATGGATTGGAATAGAAATTCTGATCAACCCACAGCAGCTCAAGTATTACAGCATATGGATGAAGATGATCTTGCAAGAATAATCAAAGTAATCTTAACGAACTTCAAAGTTATCAGAATCAGGAGAATGTCTTGAAACATTAAATTAAACATATTTGATCTGTTTCCAGGTGTACGGTGAGGAGAAGCATGCCAAGAAAATAGCCCGCGCAGTAGTAGAAGCCCGTTACATGCTGCACCCATTAGATACAACAGCACAGTTCGCCGAGCTGGTTGCTGCAGTACTGGAGAAAGGCCAGGTGATGGACAAACTCCAGAGACCGGCCCATGTGGCTACCAAAACTTTTCAAGCTTTAAGAATTTTTGTCAACAATGAGCTAAATGAAATCAATCGGGGATTGGAACTAGCACATGAGTTATTGGAGACTAACGGGACGCTTGTGACTCTAACTTTTCATTCTTTGGAGGTACGCGTGATTATTTCTCTCATCCAATCAGTGAAACGTTATTGTGATTTCTTGAATCAGTATTTTGCTCTGTCACAGGATCGGATCGTTAAGAGGCACATGCTAGGGATTGATATGGATGACCCTGTCGAGCAGCGTCTTGGTCAGAAGTACATCAATTCCATGCTCACACCTACCGAAATGGACATGGCCGCATCGTTTACTCATAAATGGTCTGTAGTCACTAAGCACGTAGTAAGTCCAACTTTTTATGAAGTTCAGAAAAATCCCAGGGCCAGATCAGCAAAGTTAAGGTGTGCCACTAAGAACTAGTCTGACTTTATTTATCTTGTTTAATAAAAAACAGAAGTTGAAGATCTTGATTGTAATCAAAATTGCATTGTCTTCGAACAGTTGCTCAGGTACACGAAGGAGTATTGTTCAATCCCAGTTCAGTTTAGTTCACTATAGCTTCTTTTGGGCAGCGGCTTTATGGTTCTCCCACATGCGAACAGCGATTCCAGATTGTGTCATGAACAAGAATAGTGGCATCACCCAATGACCTGTAAGTGGAATATTCGAGCTGTATTACTGCGCCTATTAGAAGTTAGTAAATGCAATTAAAGGTATTTAAGCCAAGTTACTTTCTGAGAAGAAACGATAAGTCACTATTTTTGCTGTCTGCAAAGTACCACAAAAGACTGCGCTGTTGATGATTGACATGATAGCAAGTGGAACCGTTGCCACAGGTTCTATCACGAGATCCCAGATTTCTTGTCTTAAAGTCTGGAAACAAGGATAGTATTTCAGTGATTTAGATTCAGCCTATGTTCAACTTGTTCAACAGGATAGTTCATAGTTTTTCTCTACTTCACTTACAAATTTCGCATCGATTTGTTGCTTGATAGAGCTGCCAATACGCTCCACGGTTATTCCAACGAAGTTGAAAAACGCCCAAACAAGAATGAACCACTGAGTCCCATGCCACAGGTAAACGTAGACAAAAGTCAAGAACGATGCAGTCAATTTTAGCAGGACAGGGTTCCACCGCGAAGTGAATCTGTTCTGCTTTAAAGTTTTCCAAGAGGGCACATAAATATACCTTGGAACAAAAACAAATACAATATACAATTAACCAAACTTTCACTCTTTCACTTTACGAAAAACTTTTTGAGCTTTGAAAATTTTCACATACGCAACCATGTAGTCGTACAATCCTCTGTCAAAGTCTTTCCATAACACCGAATATCGATGAATATAAACGACACATCGCGGCAACCTCGGCATTGGCATTCCATCAAACTCTGCCATAGCAGTCGATACCCCGTACATGACGACATACTTCATTTGAAAGAAGACACCTGTAATTATATACAGTCAAAGTTACGATGATTACCTAAAACAGCAGTTTTAAAGCCTCAAAGCTTCCGAAAATCATACCAAGCCAAAAGACCACTCCTGACAGTGCCCACCAATTACACTCTCGTAATACAGCCCCTGATAACGCCATTGGCCAAAAGTACAGGTAATGAAGAAGCAGCTCAATTGCTAGCGTCCAGAATGCCAGTCGTATCATTTTGATCAAAAATACAACTGTCTCTGACTTCACACATGTCCATGATTTCGGGGTATTAGGTCTTTCAATCATCTGCAAAAGACACACTCTGTCAATTTCCTGATTGTTGATTTCAACCTTTTTTACTTTGTGACGCCACTTACATGTCTCCTGAAATTCTTGTACAGAACCAAAGGTCCATGAATAGTCAACGGAAAGTAGTACACGTACTGGACCATTTTGATCAGCCCCTTGAAACTACAGCAGTCTGCTTCTTCTATCGTGTCAAAGCAGTAGCTCATGCACCTCGAAATGGACCACGCAGTTGAGATATGGAACAGGTACTCAGGTAACCCAGGTTGACACTGAACAAGCATCTGTAAAAACAGAACATATCAAAGAAGCATTTCAAAACCGGAAGCTTCCAGTTTCCAATCAACTTACATCACCATATCCTTCACTCAGTCCCACTAGAAGTACTAGTGTCATTATCCAAACAGCGACTTTGGACTTGATTCGCAAAACTATCCAGTATACCACAGCCATGGCGTAAAGACAAAAGCAAGACCAGGAACTCATCAAGTTGCTCAGAAGCACGTAGCTGGCGATGCAAGAATACATGGCATGGAGCTGAAAACCAAGTTCAAACACAAAACGTTACAGAGGCTTTACCAGATAGATATATTCATTTTGGAAGCTTCTAGTCGTGTCTTACTGACCTTTGGTCGCCACATCAAGATACCCTGACTTCCAAAAACATAAACAACAAACATCCATGGCATTGCACCGGTCATCTGCTGCAGAAAATATCGCCATTCGGAATCAACAGTGTCTTTCCCTCGCTGTAGGTACTGACTCGCCCAACTAGGATTCATCACTGGATCTCGCTGCCATGGCAAGTGTTCTGCGAAATCAAAGGCTTTTTACTAACTCTTGTTGACATTGGCTCTTACATCAACTTCGCTTCTTACCTTCACCTTCCAGGTACGTCTGATACGTCATGTACGATAGAACCAACACATGTCCGAACACATTCAACCCTTGCAACGGCAAAATCACCCTTTGGTACAGATCGTCGTTGGGTAGCTTTTTCTGACTAGGACTATTTCCTTCTGATCTTTTCCGAACAACATTGCTATTGCCGTCAGAACTTGGAGTTATAGTAGCATCTGAGGTAGTCTGAGATCTCGTTTTCCGCTGCGACATCGTTAAATTGGTGCTACAATAAGGCCCCTGGTAAAGTAAGAAAATTTTATTTCAATAGAATCAGGCCGTAGTGATACTGAAAAACTTTTGCGTTTGTCAACATTACTTACTACAAGTAGCCAACGACATCTGTCTTGAAATCAAGACGGATGAAGCAAAATCTCTTCATCCCCTTCTGGTCATCTATCTATAAAAGTTGTTAAAATTCGTTAGAGAGAAGATAACGTTAAAGTACTGGAAACGGCACTAAATGCTGCGAACAGATAGTAAACAAACTCACTCCAGTTTTTCACATGGAGCCGGTCCAAATTCTCTGCTGGTGATTCTGATCCTGATCTGATACGTCTGAAGACTCAAGTTCCCGTTATCATACGTCAAAGGTCAGAGGTCACTCGACTATATAGTCCTTCTGTGGGAAATTCAAAGAGATTCATTAAGATTCTGCTTCTCAAGAGATCAATGTAGCTTTACTAATCAAAACTAACCTCACAGTTTTCAGTTTTCCGGTTAACGAGTTGAAATCTCTTTGAACGGTGGTTTTCAGAACACTTCAGAGTCAAATCTAAAGCTAGGATCTCCAGAAACAGTTTGTTTTGCACACGACACGTTCAAACCCACAGAAACAGAAACGTAAGATTAATTTCAAACATTTACCACTGATTCTTTGAACGACCAACAAGACGTCAAGCGCAGACTGACTGACGGAAATAACTAAATAACCTCAATCTTCTAGCTTCAACGCTTATTGAACTTCTTCTTCTCATTTGTTCATTGTTGGTTGCCATTACAATCAACAAAGAATCGCCCCAATTTTTCCGCAATGTGCACATGTAAAAATGTTGTTTTTCTCTCTTTTCCCGCTCTCCGGATTCAATTTTCTTGGTTGCGTTCGGGCTTTGGTGAAGAATGTAAACAAAACACTGTTGACGCTGAAATCTTGCTTGTCACTGCGCCATTGTTAGTCAACAAGCGTCCCACTAAACGTTTACACTTTTTGCACCCATCCGAGGAATGATTCAACAGTTTTTAATGTGGTTTTTCAGGTAAATTTTCAATCAACACGTGATTTTCACTACTCGTACATTTTCAAAATGAGTTCGGATGCAGGAAATCAGATCAAGGCGATTCTGCT
>JAQGBJ010001717.1:0-21016 GCA_034698345.1 Sphaeridia pumilis
CAATCACCTCTTTAGGAATCACCCGTGGTCATTATTATTCAGCCAAATGTGTACACACTCCCGTCAAAAAAGAATTCCTACATACACACACTTCCATCTCCACCAAAAAAGATTCAACAACAAATCCTTTGCAAATCAATACTTTTGTCAGTCTATCACAAAGATTGCCTTTTTCAGGAGGTGGTGTCCAAAATAGAAATTGCTTTTACCACTTCCGAAGTAGACTGCGAATGATGATCAAGTCAGTCTTTGACTACTTCTGCCAAATCCATCAAAGTTTTTACGCCTCCCATTTCTTCATCAACCCCTTTTGAACTCATTTCGGATTGAACATTTTGCTGAATTGATTTTGCCCAAGAATTTCTATTGACTTTGTCAACTTTTCGTATGTTTTGACTGATGATCTTGATTCGCCAAGGTCGTGTATTTTTACGCTCCCATGGACTAACGCTTTCTCATAAACATGGAAACTTCAAGTAAAACTCATGGAGGTGCTTACAGACTGTACGGCATACGTAAAAAAGCCAGCAGATGCGTCGAAATGAAAAATGAGTTTTGAGCCATCATATCGATTAGTTTCATTTTGTTTTTTTGCATCTCCACCGAGTTAAAAAAGAACATGTAATTTTTTCTTCAAGATTGATCTGGTCAACTCTTTTACTTACCGACATGAGAAATTGTTCGTTTACTTTATTTCTCGCTCTTCTTATGGGTTTAAAAAAGTTTACAATATCCATTAGACAGAATTCTGCCCATTCATCATCATCACCACCACCAAAAAGCAAGTTCTGGTGGAAGTAATCAAAGGGTTGATCCCTTGAAGTAAAAATCAAAAGTGTTTCCGTGTAAATATTCTGTATTTCCATCGTCTACCTGCATGTTTGCGTGTGGTATTGAATTCCACCTTGGCTAAGACTCAGGCAACCCTTCTGTTCCAATGGTCCTTGATTTTTCACTTACATGGAAGAAGAACAAACAATCAGAATCAGAAAGATGGTACAAGTAAGTATACATATTTGAGGAAATTCTGGGCTGAAAGGATTAAACTCGTGTTTGTTTTCGACCCAAAGGACGTACTATTGAATAAGATACAGTTTCGTTTGTGAAGGCTAAAAAACGTTACCAGGAAACTGTAAAATTTTTCATAGCTGAGAAAAGAGCGAAAGTGAATACCTGCCAGACTTCTGGCGTCATCTCCTGTATTGTTGTAATTCGAGATTCTGATGATGGATGAAAATTCAATACCGTCTTTTTCTCTCTGTGTTTCGGCCTTACTGAATGCCCTTTGTCCTCACCGCTTCTGCCAAAACAAATACAATAGAGCCTTCGTCCCGGGTTGGGTCCTTCCTACCCGGTCCGTAAGAATGATTCAAGAGTCATTATCAAACGGAGGGAAGCCAGTAGTATCCCCAATATGTACTTTCATTTTCACGAAAAGTTTCTCAGACTCTGACTGATCCTCTTCACCCTTCTTTCTGGTTTGGTCACTTTTTTGAGGACATGGCATTAAGGCACACGATCCTTTGGGTACATCAATTAGAAAACCCTTTTGGACTTTTCTCATAAAAATCCCACGTAAATCATCATTACGAAACCCTTCGCCTGATTCATGTTTTTGCAACTGTGATATCATTAACCTGGTGTACATTTCAATGGTTGTAGCCTTGATTTGACTTTGATGCATTAAAGTAAATTCGAACACTGTGTTCGAGGTTTAAATTTCAGGAAAACTCTCTTCAAGTGATTCTCATGTCCCGTTCATCACATTCTCTTTAGTGCGATTTCTACTCGGTTATGCACACCTGTCGCCAATAATTTGTCGGTGCCGTACAATTTTCACACGATGGTCAGCGACGGTCATCTCGATCCCGCGTGGCAACCATAGCCTAATGCTAATCTGTTGAGCGGCTATCTCTACTATAAACAACTGCAATCGCTTTGTTCTCGATTGTTCATGGTCTTCATGAAGAATGCTTTTAATTTGCGCCTAATTAATTTTGTACGGGTATAACGTCCAAAGAATTCCATACTCGAAGCTAAGTCCTCCTACAAACTTTCTTAATTTCCTGTCCATTTCAAAAGAAGCAATGTTGTCGACTTACTGGTTCTTTACATTTTCCTTGAACTAAAACTGGGAACAATATTCCCATTTTGTACTGGAACTAATACACGTACAAGTTCCCACATTTATCAAAATTGTCGACTTTTTTGACCTTTACTCATAACACTAACAACCGTTTATATCCACCCGCGATTAGAGTGATAAACTACGTAAAGTTTTTAGCGCTTTTACATACGGCAGCAAAGTAGAACTAAAAGGGTTAGCGAATATGATCTCAAACGAACTTTAATACTACTTGACCTTGGTTATGTAACGAGCAAGTTCTTTCCACAGAAAAACCAATTCGGCTACCTGCGTTTATCAAAGAAAGGCCGTTCGGTTTGTTGAATTATACTTGAATACGTCTTTCACTCGTTGACCACGAATACGACTTCGTAAAGCCCTTCTCTTGAACACAAGTAGCCCATACAGTTTAAGCCTTTCAAACATTTTTACAATTATTCCTACTTCTTTTTTCACTTTTTAATCCATCTTTCCATCATGAGCTTGAACGAGCCTAAATACAAAATGTCATTACTATTCGGAATCTTCAATTCACTTTTCTCCATGAAATTCCGGAACAGTGGACACATTCAGAGTACGCATACGTTCAAACTTGATCCTACTCGGTATGTGCAGCTCGTTTACCACACATAAAAGTGCAGCATTTCTTTAGCATATTTTCAGAGCTAGCTGAAGTAGCAGTGCCGACCATACCTGGTGAATCCAATCAAAGCAGATATTCTCAGTACAGGAAGGCTAAATTCCAAACCAACCATATTTTATTATCAAGTAGCAATTTCTTCAAGAATTGACAATGGCCACGCTTCAGCTTACTTATGTGACTGTAAATGCCACGCGTTTCCTCGTAACCTGTAATTAGCAATAATAGTGCCTGTACACGGCCACACTATTTCTTATAAGCTGTTGTGGAGAAGCCATAAAGTGTGAATAGCTGCAAAATGCAATTTGTTCGTCGGGTGAGAACCTACTTGTGAAGCATGTGTCCTGTTTGTGACGTGTAAAGGAAAATGAGCAAGAATTTTCTTGCCTTTGATTACATTAAGCAATCGACAAAATTAGGATGGAGTAGTAATACTACGGCATGCAAAAAGATATCGAAAGGAAACCTTTACGACTTCAGAGGAAACCAAGCGCAGTGCACCAATGGCCGAAGCTTGAAAAAGTTAAAAAATTTCCAATGGGGTGGCCACCACTTTATAAAAAAGAGCTAACCAAAATTGCTAATGAAAGGCAAAGCACAGTGTCAAGTGCAAATGAAAAAGGAGCCTCGAAAAACACTTGAACACCTGTGTGTAAAATACTCGGTTTTATGATAATTCCGTTTTCCAGTTATTGTTATTTAACGACTTTTGAAATGAATTTTCTTTATGGCTTTTTGCATTCTCTCATGTATTTTTACCCCGTTTGCTTGTATGCACATAAATTCAACTCTTATTCTCCGCGCCACCAAAACTTTTCACTATTATTAGCATCCGTTTTGTTCACATAAGCCATATTGTCTGAAAAGAACAAGTCAATATACATTCCCGTGTAACTGCTTCGCACTGACTCAATGCGATAGGGAACAAGTGCATTTACGGCTTCTTTAATCTTTGACATTGCCACTACGTTTGCACCACCAAACCTTTTGTCATACAGCACCACCAATTCATCATTTAACAGCTTTTCTACATGATCTATTCATTTTCACCTTGAACCTGAACATTTTAACCTTTGTCTTCTCACCGAATTCATTCAAAACCACCAACTCAAGTAGGATAAATATTCTACAGAACAATCGCTTCATTTATTGCACTTACCATGTTTAAACACTGTGAAGCTATAGAGTTGCATAATGTGTGCACATTTTTCCGAGTTAACGGTACTTATCCTACAGAAACTTAATACATATATATCTTCTCTTCAAAGCATCTGCAACATCGGGTTTTGATCGGGCTCAATTGGTTTAATCGGAATTCTTCAATAAAACCCATTTGATTTTGTACGCCCTTCCAGCATTTCCCCATACAACAAAATATTATACGTACAATGTATATATAACTGCATTTTATCTTTTTTCAAATTCGGCCTTCAGTATGCTCTTCCGGCTTTATAACAGGACGATTGGTATTACGGCATACTCTGCAGACAATCATCCAGAAGCGGAACACTTTTTGTCCACACACTCGGACAAGAAGGGGACTTTGTAGGAAAACACAACAAAATCCAATGCTAGCAAATCGGACCATCATTTTCAATACCGGAAAAACTAGACGTTACCTTAAATTCAGGGTTACGCTATACCACCAGACTAGAACACTTGCACTTTCTCTTCTTTCTCTTCAACCCTTTCAGGTAAGAGCGTCGCATTTTTTGTGGACAAAAGTGTATAAAGGGTTTGATTATCCTGATATTCTCCACACATTTCTCCCACATCCCGTCCTTGTCCCTGTCGTCTATGGCTCTTCACATATTAATTCGGAACCCGGGAGCTGTAAAGGAAATCATCGTCATCATCGTGAGTATCCAAACTTTTTAAGAGTTGCCTCTAAAGAAGGATTTGGAAAAGGGTTGAATTAAAAAACTTGAAAATTGAAAAACTAAAAAGGTGTAAAAACGCACATCTGCTGTCCTTTTTCCCGTTACCACACATATACACCAAAAAGAGTACCATTTTTTATTACCCCTTTCCTCCCGAAGCTGTTGTACACATATCCTCCTTAACATTGTATACCTTGGAAATATACCACTGTTTCACTATTTGATCGAAACACGAGTAAGCAGCAAGTTTCCCACACAGTTTATGCTCATACTGTGACTAACCTACAAGAAGCTTCTTTGCCCTCTTTTCTTATCCTGGCAATCTTTCTCGGTAAAAAATAGTTCATTACGATTTCTCATATTTCAACTTCCACCCTTTCGATGCTTTGATTTCTTCCGGCATATCGTCTTAAGGATTTCAAAAATAGTGTAAGAACCATTTGCAGTTCCTTTTCCTGTCGGCGAGAAATGTGCAAATTAGGCGGGATTTTTACGCATTTGTCATTACGTTTCTGTTTTTTACCAAGTTTCTATCACTACTACTACCGTATTTTCATCACAGCAGGAGTCCTAACATCCTGATCAGATGATCGATTCTTTCCATTACCAGAAGAGCCAGAGAGGAATACGGACAAACGTTGAGAATCTGCTGTGTATTTTTTAGCCTAGGTCATGCACGGGTAAAAAGTTTTCCCAGAAACCTGTTCAAGACCAGACAGAAATTTGTCGCATAAGTTTGCAATAAATTCTTTCCTTGAACCATCCACGTCTTGCCGCAGTGAGGCGCCCCGCTGTTTATTATTAGGTTTGTTGGTACTTTTCACCAAAGGTTGTTTTTTGTACGACCTAATGTGCGCAAACCAGACCAGAAGTATACCGGTGACAATGCTCTGGAAGTGATACGCTATTATACAAAATGCTTGTGATATTTAAAAAGCCGGTTCATCACCCATTTCAGTAGTAGTTCCCGTCCCTCGTTACGATACCCGTAAAAAAGAAACAGAATATACTCTGACACATGAGCTCGATAATAAGCTTCAAGTGGATGTTTTTTACCCGAAAGATTCCCCTAAAACCCGGCTCTCGTAACTTCATGATCATCATGCATCTTCACACATCTTTTATCCGTGAAATGTCTCCTTCGAGCCTGGACCTACCTAACATCAGTCTTCCATGACCTCCTGAACCAAAAACTCAAGCGGCTTCAACGAAAGGAATTTTCCCACTAGTTTATTTCAGTGTCTTTTCCAGAGAAAGCACGTAAATCGAATTAAAAGATTTCCCTCAAAACAATTGTCATCACACTTGTTACGGGTTCTTCCGTCTCACACATGTTGAGTGTTACTCTGCTGACCTTTGACATTTCCTTCAGTCATTCAAACACACATACTCTGTCTCTCCGGAATTCTTCCGAAATTTTTCAGAATAATGCTTGCTCTTGAGCGAACATTTATGATTGCAGTTCCCAAGCGCGATGAGACAACGGGCATCGTCGCATGATGAATTTGATAGCCGTAGTTATTTATGTTGGTGGTAAACGGTGAAAAGCCATTGTTGGTCGCAGATTTGCTGATTTATCACAGTCGACGAACATGTCGCAAAGATGTCAATTTGGCGTACTGATCAAGGTATTTACAACACTTGAACCATATTTGTAAGAGGCGGCTTGTGCTGCGGTACTGGTATCGAATGTGCATTGTTGTCAATGAGCACTCTTCGATTGATGCTGTAAAAAGCTGAAACGAGACAACGCTGTTGTTGTATTCCTGAAAAAGATAAGTGAGCTACTGCTCAATATGAAATGTGTATAGGCATACCCCTTGCTGTGATGGCCATTAGAGGGAGTAGTTATATCTAACCGTATTCTTGATATTCCCATATGCGTGTGTTATACTAGAATGATATTTTTACAAACGCTTTACGTTGCTCCCTGCCACTCGAACAAGGCATTTTTAGGGAACCATACCAAGTGATAGATGCAGCCGATTTATCTTATAAAGTCAATCCTTTTCCTTGTACGTTTCCTTTCCTGAACCAAGAAGCATTTTGTATCAAGTCCCTCCTGCCATGCTTCATCATTATCATCAAGTCAGCTTCAGATCCGTCTCTCAGGAACAATATCCCGAATCATTAGTTTGAGAGAAATCCGTGGAAAAAATACCTCGAGATTCTTAAATTTATAAGAGCCGTTATATCTTCGTCAACAACTGTACGAATTATCATTACTAATATTATTAGTCTGTACATAGGCAGTAAGCCGTAACATGTCAGTAGTCGTAAGAAAATTCACATTTACCTCCTGCCATCAACTTCACCCCTTTGCCACATATCCCTTTCATCCGACCATGTAAATTTTTATCATTTATTAACGTTAATGCACCGCACTTACTAACAACACCATTTCTAAATCAATCATTCTTCCACGTACCTGATGATTGTCCGCTCTTGAACAGTCATTTTTCTCGCTACTTTATTTCCTCTGACACGGATACTGATCCAGCGCATTAATTCCACTTTAACTTTTTATTTTTATTTTGTTTTCATTTAAATCAGTGGTACTACCTACTTGTGCTTTTTTTGCTCAAATATCAAATGGAATATGACGCGACTTTCTTGACCCCGGCTAATAAGATTAGAAATTATGTTTTTATGGCTCATCATATTTTTTGGAAACAATACAAAGGATTAACGAACACACATATCTGGAACGGAAACGGGTTTCGGATGCGATAACCATTGCTGTTGCTACTCTTTCGACGGCCGAGTCTTGGTCACCAAAACGGTAGCTGCGACTGCAGCCTTCTGATAAGGCGGCGAAAATGATTTACAAGTTTTGCTTAAGTGGCTTTTCGTATTTTCGAGGAATTAAACGACCGTATAATCTATACGACTTTTTACAGTAAGTTAAAGAGACTTTTGCCACAATCAGTATTTGCTTTAGCGGAAATCCCGATGAGTTTTTCATGACAGCTTACAGCATGTTTTTGTTCGTAAATATTATTGACAGAAAACGCTCAAATGCCGGTCCGTAAAGTTAAAGCCGACTTTGGTTGAATTTGTTAAATATAAGCTCAGGCTTGCGGCTTCAGCAACGTCTGATGATCCTTAACGGAGCCACTTCCGTTTCTATTATCATTCTCCAGTTTTTATATAATTGTCTCATTCCCATTCATAACATTTGTCTTCGCGCATACACAAGAGATCCGATTCATTCCTTGCCTGTGCCTCCATTTTCTCGTCGTTTACACTAAAGCAAAGAGAGCGGAAACTACAAGAAATCTAAAATTTTTTGCTTTGCCTGCATCTTGTCTCACAGTCACAGCTGATAATGACTTGTAGAAAAATATGTACGTAATCTGGGTTCGGGTAAAAGAAGCAGTCCCGTAAGATACCAGGCAGATGAATAGATTTACACTGGCTGTGGGTAGAAAAGCAACTACTTTGAACGCTACTTGAATATGTCCCAGTTTTGTGGAGATATGCTCTTAAACGCACATGTTCCTTTCTGGCGCATTTATTATAAACTTGTGGAATTACTACAAACATTTGTCAATAATGTCACCGCAAAGCTCCAAACATTCTGCATACCAAAACAATGCGTCTTGCGACGTCGAACATGGTCGTATTGTCGTATAACTTGAATTCTTCAAGCTATTGTAAGACACAATCACACAATACTGACTGAGGAATCTAAAAGGGGTAAACTGCAGACTAGCTACATAAATGCGTTTTTATATTCATTTCCTCTTTCTGACAACATCAGTAGTAGTCAAAGCTCACAGTGTTTTTTATTTAGATTCTGGTAACAAGAATAACATGTGCGATAGCCACATTTTGTTTTCTTTGTGACAATAATTTTTAGTGGCATATACACATCACAATATTTCTTATCCTCCTGCTTCCGCCCACATCCCTCAACGCAATTGATGGAATAGTCGATGGAAAAATTATGCGTTTACCCCTTCCCTTTAATGACTTTTACTTTTTAGATATGCACATCTGGTTGGTCCAATTGTGCCCGTTTCAAACGTTGGATAAAAAATAACGCGGGTATTTACAACAGCTCCCGCATTTGTGCAACTGGAAATCATCAGAATCAGTGTGAGCCACATCATAGTCTCATGGTTAAAATTTAGCTGCCCTTCTGACGTAAGGGAAACTTCAGTTGCCGTTGTTGGTCAAGTTTTATATGATTTCAGTCTTTTCCCAAAAAGAACCTGGAATCAAAAGTAACTATATTTGTAGCAACGGCTGACCCTCTATAAAGCTTAATGACGTAATATGGATTCGGATTATTTATCAAAGGTTTCCCCCATAGTTTCCATCAATGCACAAACTAGAATCGCATTCAACCGTCCAGTTTATAAAAAAAGTTTAAATCCTTTCAAGTTGTATTGTTCCGCTGGCTTTAGTTCAAATCTATATACCGTTTTGATGTTGTTTGAAAAGTTTCAAGTTTTCATTTGGCGTTGTCCGGCTCTTTGTGGAAACATTTGGCTATTTGCGATTTTAATAGGAAAAAGGGTAGCCGCTGTCATATGTCCCCTTTCTGCTTCAGCTGCCATTTTGTACCGAATAATAACCAAAAGTAAATCTTGTTAAAATTTGGAAACTGACAAAATATTTCCCCTATTGATCTTCTAAATGCGGGAGCAGGCCATACTTTTTCGACTGTTCCGACCCCATAGTTCACGTTCACGAGTCAGATTAAGTCAGTCAGCCACCAGGCGGAAGTTTCGGATTATTATAATGTTCACTAAATATCCGTGGTTTCTTCGTTTGTATACATTTCCGTATTATTACGTCTCTTTTTTACCTTTCGAGCCTTTTTGGCGTTTTTTTCATGATTCAACTTTTGATTTGCTCCCTTCCGCCCTTTTGTTGCCTAGTTGAAAGGGAAAGTATCTCACCCAAGAGACCTGGGATTTTTTCCATTCAACTTATTGCAACTCTTTAACTTTTGCTTGTCATCGTGCATTGTAATGGAGCAGCTCTTGGTTTTCTCGATGGAATTAACAGAACTGCAAATGAAGGCAGAAAATCCTTGAACCGAAATAAGTTAAAATGTCCTAATTCACCTCGTGGCAAAACTCGTGAAGTGTTGTTCTGTTCATGAATCTTGTTGCTTGTAACATGAACAAATAATTTACTAGATTATATCCTAAAGCAGAAGCTGACTGATTCGCCTTGTCATATCTTGTAAGGATTTACGTTTCATTGCTGACAGTTTAGTCTCGTTAGCAAAAGTACAACCGCTCAACTTGCGCGAGGAGAAATTTTGCAACACCCCACTACTTAAAATTATGATAGGACCGATGAAATATTGTTAATTGGATTCTTGCTGTTTTTCCCTTCTTCTTCCTCATCTAGTCCAGTTTACAACCACTTGAATCCACCATCATGATTACAATGTCATCTGTTCTCCACAGACGTACCGACGTCCACATTAGAACAATACGTTGCGAATCTTGGTAATTTCATGCTTCTTCACGACTTGATATTTCCAAGTAGTACATGCGGCAAGCAGATGGGCCAAGTACTTGGTTACCATGATGTATGACGGCCAATTGAGCAAATTGCATGTCATTAATTCTTGGACATGAAATTGGAGGAAAACTGTCTTGGTAGCAGCAAAACACTGCCGGATCATCCACGTCACGTAAACACTTTGATTAAAACATTATCTCCACATCTTGGTTATTCAGCAGAAGAGTTTCAGACAGCGAAATTGTGCTCAAGTGTGAAACTCAATGTTCAACACTTGCCAGTTTTTGCTTGTACGTGATCTTCGTTAAGGAACGTTAATTTGTACCGTCGCTTTGTTTCGCCATGATTTACACTTAAGATTATACTTTTAGGCGAAGTCAGCATCAGTCACATGTGTCTTTTGAGAATTTGGTAACCTCGGAAGTTTTTGGTCATTGTGAATCACATTTTTTGATGATTGTGAAACTGTATTCTGCTGGGTGGAAAGCACATGTGTCATTGAGTGTGGGAATGTGTGCTTCCCTTTTGCTCTACTTTTCACCCGCCCAGATAATGCTTAATATGCTCATAATCACCAGCATGTAATCATGTAATTACTGCTTTGAACGCAAGCAATTTATCGATTTGCACAAACCATGTCTTGGAATCGATGATATCGTTTGGCATGTAGTTGAGAATGCGTGCTGCAGCACGTTGCACAAACGCATGTTAATCAACGCATCTTTGGTCATTTTCTGATTGAATTAGATATCTTTTGGCTGCACGCAATTTCTACAAGAGCATAGAAATGACTTCATTTAAAGTCAATTACTTTCGTTTCACACAATGTTTTTGATAAAGTTTTATAGATTGTGGGTTTAGTGTTAGAAACCAGTGCTTTGTCACAAGACTTTTTGGAGGCAGAAAATAGTTGTAAAGGTTAGGGACATCCTGATGTCAGAATGTTGGAGGGGTTGATGTCAAGTGTACAACAAATTGATGACTTCCATGTCACGTAGTGCTCTTCTTTCTTGTTCATCAATCAGAGATTGTGCGAAGATTGGACTTGCTGAAAGGCCTAGATCAATAAGTGCAATTATAATGTCGAATTAATTGTACTTGGCAGTAGGGGCAATTCATCATCGTGGGATCTGCGGATCCCTCATGCACTTTGCAAGACGACATGACGAGGTCAACCCACCCCTTTTCTTCCTTGTCTTCATCTGCCGTTGCCACTTTGCCACCAGCAGCAACAATAACATGCGTTAGCTGTCCAATAGCCTCCGGTTCCACCTGTCTCGTCCATATAATTTGAATAACTCTGTTACCACCACCGCCACCACCGACCACTTGTCCATCTCCTGATAATGTGTTCTTGTTGGCAAATATTTTCACATGTTTTACACAACTTGCACACCTCAACAAGGAGAATTTGCTTTCCTATCATCACATTATCCTGAGGAGCATCATTGTGAATTCCATATGATTCCAAAACTTGTTTTCGACAGGCCTCATCCACGCACAATCTTTTGGTGAATATAAAGTGTATGATGCGTGTCCGCCGCCCTCGACAAAAGCCAAATGTCTTGTCCCATTCTTTTTGAGATGAGAAGTTTACTAGGCTATAACCTGTAAATGATTGCATTTTACCACAAGACAAGATAACCTTTCAGCTCCGCCCCTCATCATAACAATTTGTATCCACTTTACCAAAATCTCATTCTTGATTCTTATCTCATCTTCACTTTTTCGACAAAATAGGGCCTGTTCGCTCCTACCGCCTGTCGTCTCCTGTCTGTCTGCACCTTTTCTCCCAAATCTCGTCAGCCAGTCCTTGTGTGCCTCACCTCCGGCAACGAGCCGTGTTCCTCTTAACTATTATGTCCTCCATTAGTGGTTGGTGGCAGTCATAATTATATCAAACTTGACTACGTACTTTACACTAATTGCAGCCATTCCACCGAGCGGCTTCCACTCATTATACACGTATCGCCTGAACCCTTGAGTACTTTTAAGTCGATTTCATCATCGATTACATTAGAGAAATCAGTTTTATATAAAATTTTATCTTCCCTTGCCGCCATCCCGCGCATTTAATATTGCCCTTGGGCTAAGTTTTCTGGCGTCTGTAAAGTCGTATCAGTCGCATGAAGCTTCCATCGTATTGATTCATCATTGGATTTTATCACCGTCAGATTGATTGCGCACCCCCCAAATAACGTATTGTTTCCACTGAATGTTTTGATATTTTGCCGTTTCTGAGTAAACTGTGGTAGTGGGCTTGGAGTGCTAGAAGGCTCAAAGTCAGTATCTCGGAACAGCATTGTACTGATGATATCATATATACTTGGCTTCCCATCATAGAAAGTCTTTGCAAAACCATCGCAATTAGAGTTTGCAAAACAAAACAAAAATCAGCGTTAACAATTCTGTACTTGAACACTGAAAAATTTATTACCAAGCTCTTTCTCAGAAATAATACTTGGATTGTCAACATTCCTTTCTTGGTAAAAACCTTCGGTAAGGTTATCAGTCGATAAAAAACATACGGTTTGTCATTATATAAACTTCTGATAATTTTTTTTGATCGTCATCATGCGATCATATATCACTGAATACTGCAAAATGTTTTTCTTGTAAGACGCTTTTCTTACTTTGCTGTTCAACCATCCCACGCTTCAGCACCTTTTCAGTCAATGCCTCTGATCTGGGCTGCGCGTTGGCTGACACCTCTCAGAATATAATCTAATGATAGGCGGTCACCCTCAGAAACCTCATGTTAACAATTAGCGCACCTTTAATCCCGTGTAACTGGATGTAGTTTCGCTTTCGCTTGACTGACTTTGTAATATTTGTTTACCTTGATCATGGCCACGAAAGCAACTTATCCTATTCACCCATTTCTGGCGGATCATATTACCTACTTGCACTTGTACAACCTTCCAGTGTATTGACAACCTTTTCAAGTGACTTATTGATACCACTTGAGCAGCAACCAAATAATTTGTTCACAAAACTGGAAAAGTATATGTGTTTCCCCTACTTACCCGATTTCACCCCAAAAAGGTTCACTGATTTTGACGGCCTACTTAACCTTTTTACCACACAGTATAATAG
The DNA here is from genome assembly GCA_034698345.1 of Sphaeridia pumilis. NCBI lineage: Eukaryota > Metazoa > Arthropoda > Collembola > Symphypleona > Sminthurididae > Sphaeridia > Sphaeridia pumilis. The sequence continues at coordinate 13,229 of JAQGBJ010001717.1, forward strand.
AGATGTTTACTCTCAAACGTACGTATGTGTAATGTACCCGTATATTTGCCTTGTTGCGTGGATTTTCCCCAAACTCGGAAACTTGTACCTGCATTGCTACCCTCTTCTACCCGTATCCCAGATCACTTCTCATCACCATTGATCATCCAGCCTTTTCTCACTTACCGTTTATTCATTGTGAATTATAACAACACCGTGGATAATATCCCTATAACCTTTCATTCTTCCAATGTTTTCACAAATTGTGGAAAATGTAACTAATAATTCCTGGCACCCTCTGCCTTTTTACGCGTTTTTTCATCAAAATATAACATTACTGCTCCGTCATAGCTTCCTGTCCCGTTTCACCACCTTTCATTAACACCGTGATGCAGCACCATTTTCAACATTTTCATGCTTCTACAGCGCCAAAATGTAAGCACTTCCGTCTTCAGTAATCCAAGGGTTTACCCAAACTTTTCGGATTGCAAAAGCATTGCTGTTTGACGGTAGACCAAAAATTGGCGAATATGTTTTCTGAATTATTAATGTAATGCTCTTGCCCTTGTTTGCAAATCAGATAGTGCCATAGTTTGTTTTATCTGTCAAACGGAATGAAGAATGCTGCGCACTTGTATGCATTGTTATGTTCAAAAAGATTTGTGTTTTCCTCGATGGAATCTAGACCAATGCTCTGGGCACTGAAATCCTGTTTGTTTTCCTGAACGCTATTGAGAAAACCATTGATATCATAACTCACCGTTTCGCCGATAGCAGTTCACGTGGAAGCCGTTTACAAGGTGCTTGGCTCGATACCTGGTGCAACAGGCCGTCCAATTAACCTCCTGTATTTGTTTGCATTCTCAGTCGCAAATTAATGATTATTGGTGAATTTCTTATTATCATCATTACTGGCACTAGAAAATGCCTCCAGAAGAACTATTATTAATTCATGCACATGTGCATAGAACAATGCAACGGCACAAAAACATGCTATAGCCTGCATCGGTATGAGTTCAAATCGATAACTGAGCTGCTGCAGTAGCGAAAAATTCAACCATACCGTCTCCTATGTAAATTTCGCACGCTTAAGGGCATTTATCATCGTAATCTTTGACGATTAAACTTGTAATTATTCAATTACCCCTTGTTCAGCTCCGTGTATTGTTAAGTATATCTTGCTTTTTCCATGCACGCGTGCCGCTGACAAATGCACCCTCTTATGGACTTTCTCCTAGCTTTCCAAAAAACGTGTAGATTAATACACTTCATTCAGACAGCCAGGCAAGCAGCCAGCAGCAGCCATTAATTAATAAGCAAGCTGATTATAATGGAGCTCGTTTGATGGAACAAGTGCACACACACGAGAGACCTTTTTGACACATGGCAAGTCTGCACCCCATCCAAGGCGCATGTGTGTAGTTGAAACAAATTTGAAAATAACTGCCATAAAGTTAAGTTTGTTATATTATATATGTGTTAAGCTCATGTATATTTAAATATTTTAAACTTTTCACAGTCCAGCCAAGAGTTCATTAGTCTCTATTAAAATATTGTACACGTTCTCACAAAAACTCCACTGTGACCAATTTCCACGCATGCTCTTGAAATCATTATCCACATCTTCCTCCATCATGCGTAATTAAACCTAATTTACCAGCTTCTCTTTTCCGCACAACTTTAGCTCCGTCGTCGTCATCAACTCTCCACATTGCAACTATACATTATGGTTGGGCTCAAATTCACCAAATTTTTAAATAGCATAGTCAGCGAGCGAGCAAGTTGATGGCAATAATAATATCGCCAACTTGTCTTCGAATATATCTTCAAAACAATTGTTTGTCACCATCATATTTTGGGTTGGAAGAGGACAAGTGTATATATATGTGCTGTATATGCATGTGCCATAGTACTTTTTCACTTTGTCTTCATCCCCATCAATTCGTCCTAATCAGTCTGCAAACATGAACTCGGCGAATTCAAGTATACGCCATAACCACCACCCTTCTCGCCAGTATTTCGCCAAGCCGCTGTCCATTGTGTTATTCTCTGGTATATTATTATTATGATTATCATATACCGCACCACCGTCGTGTGCGCAACACACAAAAGTCTTGTCAAAAAAGCTTCTTAACTTTCTTCACGTTTCCTAGTTATACTCAAGCAACACGAAAATCAACACCGTGCATCCGCCCAAGGTGTGTTCCTATTTATAGAGACATTCAGCACTCGGTCCATTGTTTGCCCACATAACTTTTGCCTCCAATGAACTTTATAACTTGGGCCGCGCTGTACGTACTCAGTCCTTGTATATGCAACTTTATAAAATCGTAAAAGATTCACCTGGCGGTTACATTCCTCATCAAGTTCTATGTCAACTTGAACACGTCCCAACTTTACACTAAAAAGCTTGGACAAAACGTATGCAAGTCATAAGACACGCGCCATTCTCATCTTTCTCTGTCTGTACTTTCGCCATATTTATCAACCTGCCGGTTAAATCATGTTCGATATGTGTCGTCTTGAGAAGCTCACTAAGTGTGCATATTTCTTATAGACATCAACAACATTTAGCACCCCCGTCAACATTCAGTCAAGTTCAAAGAGCAATGGCTTCTGCCCAACAAATCCATTCATGATCAATGCCATCTGATACAACGTTCCAATGTCCCTCTGATTAGCTTCCAAAAGTTATGAAACTCAGCGGCTGCTAACCACCCAGTAGAGGGCTTTCTTTTTCAATCAAGTTCAATTTAACAGATTTTCTGCAAAATGGCAAACCTACACAGCTGTCATTTCCCCCAATATTTACTTTTAAATTTACACCAAAATTGGCCATAAAATTCAATGCCAAGTTAAGAACGTTGTAACCTATCTACATGTGTCGTCAAGAGTTTAAGTCACTTACGCTGTCTGTCGTAGTTAGCGAGTTAGTACTTGCGAATCTGCGGTAGATGTCCCTGCGCTTCTGTCGTTTTTTGTGGTTGGTTGTCGTGCTATGGTTATATTTAGTCGTCTTGGTCGTTTGCATCTTGATCCAGCCGGAGTACATTAAATGGCGCTAATGGCAACCTTTCAAGAAGGGGTCGCCTCATAGTGAGCAAACAAAGGTTTCTATTACCTTGACGTTTTACGTGGGCTGTGGCGCTCCTACCTCTGCCCAAACGCTAAAATGAGCTATGAATATGAATGTTAAACCGTAACCCATACCAAATACCGAAATGGAAGAATTTTTCCCATTACTCCTTTGATTGCTGATAAATTCCACAGAGGAAGCGCCTGGATCTTCAAGTGTGAGCTTTGTGGTGTGTCCGACCAAAGGCAGTAGATGGAAGAGAGTTTTGTCAAAAATTATGATGGTGTACGGAGTTCAATCAATGTAACCGTATAATCTTCCCAAAGATCATTAATCATGAGATCAGTATCTTTGTTGCATTTTTCTATTTATTCACTCGATCGCCGCATCTCTTTTTGAAATGAATGCTAGCTTATTTTAGAAGAATCTTGTTCTTTCTTTAACCCTTTCCTCCCTATATGACGATCAAGGCTCACGCTCATCGACTTTCAAAAGACGTGCTTGAACCAACACCATTTGATTTTTTGAATGCCACAAAAGCAAGTATCATCATCCATCGCATACCATCGCCGTTTCTTGCTTGAGACAAACAGTCTATCAAAATCTGTATTGAAAATGTGGTTTTTATCCACACACACACATATGCCGCAATCCAAGGCGAAACATGAGCACACGGTAGCATATAGGGCTTTTGAAACAGAGGCTTTTAGCAAAGAGGGTCATGATGATCCGTTGTCACACGAACGCGTTTGCACGGCTATTATACGGAACGTTAAGCAAACACTTGCCATGCAACCAGACATCCGTGGCAAGATTATGTCATCCATACCTTCAACATCTTTGAACAACCATTTAATAACACTCATCTCCAATGTAATCCGTATTTGTCTCCTTGTTAACAGGGTGAGCGGCTAGGACCGTGACTTTCTCGCATTATCATCATTTCTTTATAAAATATTCCAGTGACTTGGCAAAAATTCATAAAAATTCTGATACAGTTTCAACCAGTCTCTCTCTCTCTCTTACTCTCCTGCTCTCATGATGTCTGGACAAGATTCCGTTTCAAGACATGGACACGACCGCCAAAATTCCTTTCCAAATTCATCATCAACACCTGAAAAATTTGTAATTATGATTCGCGCGCAAGTTCAAAGGCACCATTAAAAGCCCACAAAAAATAATAATATAATTACCCTAACCTCCCGAATCAAGTCCTTGTATGTCCGACCAAGCTGTAGACAAAAACGACCAAGTCCTCCTGCTGTGCCACACAATTATTCATCTCAGCCCGACGACGACAAGATTTTTGGCTTCCATCATTAAAGGTGTGATAGCCATCGGATTTTGTAATCACCGTAAATATGCAATTCCCCACCAAACCATCGTGCATTACATTTAGCGTCGTCACAATTTACCAATTCTCAGAATACAAATACCGTCCGTCGGAACACTAATAACAACAGGTATTCAACAAGAATCGATCATCTCATAATTTCACACGTCACTCATCATCGCACCAACTTACTTCAATTAGCTACACATACCGCCATAACGCTTTCACACTTTTCGACAAGCGCTCATTGTGATATTATGCGCATACCAGTTTAGACTGAGGCTATTGTCAAACACTTTTGGGCGCTTTGACAAAAATTGTAAGAAATTTTTATCAAAAATTGTACCTCTATACTAAAGCTTGAGCCAAGGCTAATCTGGCACCCTTCCCTAAAAATCCAAAATCCAGCCCATAACCTAAACACGCCTCTTTTTACTCCTATTGTTTCCCCCACGCGCACAATCTCTGCTACGATTTGGGTCGATTCGTCCCGAAGGTGCTTTACCGTCTTTTTGATTCGATTCCACAGCTTAATATATTCGCCCACACTAACCTCCTGCGTGGGTTCCGCATGAGAATCTCTCATCTGGCAATTTTTCTTCACCCAATCCCGGCCCCGAGTTTGGGGAAGATGCGCATCAAGAAACTTGAGAAAGGGTTAGACAATTTCAGGAAACTTTCAGCTCGCCCAAGATTGGTCTTTCCCACCTCCACTCACAATCTTTCCGTCCTTCTTTATTTTCTCTCTCAAATTTACATTGGAGCCTACTTACATATCCACGACCCATCCTCATCATCTCATCTTCAACCTCATCTCGTCCCCCTCTTCGTCATCATCGTCTTCTTCCACCCGCACATTCGCATTTATTCCTCATAACGTGCTTACTTGGTCGCAATGCATCATCCACTTGTCTCAACTTCAAACAATCAGTGCCAATTCACACCTGACTTGCTCTCCCACCGACTATCGCCACCATATGCCTTTTCAGTCAAATAATTCTGCGATTCAACTAATTAGCACCTTTTCTTTATCTTGCTAAACACGAGAGAAAACATTTAAAAACGTATCCAAGAAGGTTTTATGCGGTAATTGTATGTGTATCTTCCAACTAATACAAAACCATAAACTTGAACTTCTAAGCTGAAATTTGTTTCTACTTAAAAGTTGAATTCAAATTCTCAAATTTTCGGACCCTTTACATCCCTTGGTTCGGCCCTCTCCAACCCCAGGGCAGCACCTCTCAGTGGATTCACCTTTCTCAGTGAAATTTTAACCCTTTACCTCTTTATGGGAATGGACTTTTGATAACAATGATCCTCCTCATCTCTCCCTCGTCCTCTACCATAAGATCATCTACCTTAGTCAATCTCTCACTCTTTACACATTTACCAACACATATTCACTTTGCGTTATATTATATTCCACATGAAATTTAAAAGTAACAGCAGAAGAGGGCATGCGAGGCAACAACGCAGGCTTTACTTACGGCAAAGAGGGAAAGATTGTCGAGCAGGGCCGCTGCCACCGCCGATGCCTCACTCTTCCCCATGTCTCTGCATGCCCTGCCTTACGTTTTGCCGCTGGATCAACAGTTTCTCTCCCTAAAATGATCATTCCCTAGTTTTCAGCGAAGAGAGAAACTTCGTTCCGTCCGTCGTGCCGCGTGCATTGTTTCCTATTCTTTCACCGGCTTTTACTCCCTTGTTTCAAGGTAAAAGCATCGCATAGCCGTAGCTAAAATTGCTCTTAGCAATCAGCTATTTTTACCATTGTTGCCTTATTGCAAAAAAACGTGGAGTGAGATTCTGCAAGTGGATTCTTAGCAACAAATTGAAACTTGGTTTAATTCGCAAGTGACAGCAATTTGTTGTGTTTATTAAAATTGCTGGATTTTTAAATGAGCAGTGTGCGTATAAACGTTCATTTGTTCATGGAACGGCAACTCTCCTAAAACTGTTAATTACAGTTTTATAACCTTATCACGACGACGACAAGTTAGTTTATTACACCAGATCAACATATCACTAAACGGGGGAACACAAGTAACTTCTTGCTGTGCCTTCAACTAGCTCAACTCTAAGAACAATTATAAGAAGCTCCAGAGAAAGATTCCAAGTTAACTAACACAACGTGCAAACTGAGATTCAAGGAATCATTTGTTGAAGCTGTGAACAAAGCCAGTGGAGCAGTTATTTGTCATCAACGTCATCGTATCTCATAAAATTAACAACTTTTATAGTGCCGATTCTCTGCTACAAACTACAATTGTTTCTTGTTCTTCTTGTACTTGGAGCTAACTTAAATTTTGCATCTGTGCATTACTTTTGCTCCAGGACCAAATGTTTCCAAGTGCATCTTATCAACAAGGACGACAAAACTGAAAGATTGTTCAAGCATAAACACTTGACTGTGCCATTGTGCAAACTGTGCTTCCACATCGGGACAAGTGTTCTACTGAGATTCTCACCAAGCGGGGAAAGCTAAGAAATTTGGTCAACGTGGAAATTACTTTTGTTTTTGTGGACGTCTGGTTTTATACGAATAATTGATTCAGTTTACATTTCAAAACCCATGAAACAAACAAACAGTGTGAATTGATCAAGTGAGAAACAAAGGAGAAAATATTTACTCGGGCTTAATCTTGAATGATCTGGATACATTGAAAACTTGGCCAAAAATGTGAGTGCATTTTTTCCCGTTTACTCAACTTTCACCGCTGTATTCTGCAGCTTTGATTTGATAGCTATTATTGCTATGTGCGAAACTTTGTTACTTGTCAAAGTGGTATACATGGGCGGAGCAACGATTACGTTAGAAAGTGGCGCTATTGTTCCACTAGATAAATTAGCTTTGTAGCCGTGCAAATATTGTGCAAGGTTTAAATTCTTTCATGGTGTTTCTCACAAAAGAAGAATCTGAGGTTTCGTAAAGTGATATGGTGGTTAACGATTCTCGTTTCCCGATCTTTTCTGCTAATGTATCCACTCCATGGACAATTAAATTCTGTCCATCCTGCAAATTGCTGGGCATATCATCAATCCTATTTCAGCCGTTTGTTCTTTAGATACTGCATGACGACATGAATGCTCAATCCAAACTTTACCATCGTCGTGTCTATTTTCATTAACCGCTGATATCAATTGTGCAGAGTTTTGGCCCCAAGTCAGAGAGTGAGAGAGATGGAGATGAAAAGACGATAATGTTTAATTTTTATAGAAAAATAACGTCGAGACTATTTTCCAAGGCTTCATCAAACCATTAGACTTTTCTTTGGCTTCAGATTTTTGTCACTCTGGTGTTTTATTGCCAATTCTGTTTACACTTCTCTTATAGAATTTATACACAATTCGTGACTCGCGTTTACCCATTAAGGAAATCGGCCGTGATAAAAATTTTATT
>JAQGBJ010001718.1:0-20993 GCA_034698345.1 Sphaeridia pumilis
CCTTAGATTCTTTGACAGCTGCGCGACTAATGTCAAAAGTTATGCGGTCCAATTGTCCTAGGACGGAAATGATGGCCGTATCGTCTAAAAGCTCTCGGGACTTTTGCACTTGCAGAAGCTGGTAACTATATAAACATTCCCAAAATTGCCTATGCCTTTATATAGGAGCCTTGAATCATCACAGTTTGCTGGCTCGTAGAACCAGCCAAAAGAGCCCAATAAACAACTTGCGAATTACGGTTATACTTTCCGGTCTCTTGAGTACAAAAAACTATTATCTGCAAGCTGCAGAACCGTCAGTAGCGGTGTCTGCTACTGACAGAGGTCTTCACTTTTTTAGTTTAGTTGGTAAAGGCCATTGGGAAAAGGCCAAGGGTTTTGAATTTTTCATCAAACGGAATATATAGAAAAAAATTAGCAAAGTTGGGCTCTTAAAAACTTTGTTTTTGACTGAAGCTGAACAACCTGAACGCTCAAATATCCAAACCTTGAACTTTTCTGCATGGAAATATAACTCAATTTCTAGTGCAGTAAATAAGGTTGAGGGCTTCAGAGGCTTGTTTGTGTGTTCAAGCTCAAGCTCATTGAGAAAAAGAACATGCACAACAAAATTCTTGTTGAGCATAGCGAAACTATCAGAAACCAGCCATAATAATTAACTCTGATGTACATAGAACTTCGAGTCTTTGATGTCAAAGATATGAAAGCTGCTTGCTTCTTAACTAACCCACAAAGGATGAGCCCAAAAATTGGGTTGAGACCCTATGAACTTGGTTTGGTTTTACGGGAAAAAGTACAGAAATCTCAGAGCTTCACTACGGGCTCCAGAGCACTGGAATGGAAATATCTTGTGGAATTGCCAGCACGATATTTTGCTATTGTTAACGACGCTTCTTCCATCTTCTGGTTCTGACTCTCGGACATAGAAATGGAAGTTATATACAAAATGCCAGCAGCTTTGTCCAATTAGCACGCTACGCTGAATATAAATTGGCCATAATTATGGAAAATAATTGAAGCGTATATGAAATGAAAGCGTCGCAAGGGAAGCAAGGACAAAAGCCAAAGGAGATGACGAGAGCAAAGGGTCTGCGCTTATATTACGCTGGAAGCGACTTCAGGGAATTTTCCCCTTTAGATCGCCAAAACTCTTCCCACAGTGTACAAAGATCGACGAAAACATGACTTTTAGTCTAAAAAACAGGATTATATTGTGCAGCTATTTCGAAATGTTGACATGGGGATGCAGCTAAGGTTTGACCTGACCCTTAGAAAATTGCTGATTTTTTGCGGCAGTGGTTTTTTAAAAACCTGTTCGAAAACAATTTAGAGCTTGGCTTACTTTCAGTTCCAAAATTGCTGTGGTTCTCTTCTTGACTGGACGCTATATAGTACTTCTTTCATGGGTCCACAAAACCGCCGAATAAAAATCACCTTCCTCCGAGTTCAGTATCGAATTCCCCTTGTATCAACTACAACGCTGGGCAAACACTGACGTTGAAGGAAGGAGCGACGTAAATTTTCTCATAAGCGCCACAAGGAAAAGCAACTGACGCTTCCATGAATCGAAACAAGAAAGTTGGTTACTCCGGGACTCCGGCTCCCTTGCCGTTGGTTCATTTCGCCATATAAACTTTGGGTGAAAACGACTTGTTGCCCACAAGCCCAGTTCGACGGAGAAAGCCGTTCAACTTGTTCAACACGTAAAAAGAAGCGTCCTACAGTTCAACGCTGCTGTCAGGCTGACTTGCCCGACTGCGGCAAAAGTGGGCTTGCTCCAAGAGGCGGAGCTATGGCACTTCATTCACTGGATTCGATTTCTGTCCATATGTAATTTAATCCCCATCAGGTCTTATGTGTACAACGACTTCGAAAATGTTTCCAGAAAGCGGCTTCCACCGGCTTCTTCATTCAGCCGAACATGAAGGAAAAGGCTGCCTGGAGCTGGAATCATCTCGCCAAAATACCGAACCATAATATTGTTTTTATCCTCTTCTCTCCGTAAGTCAGTCAAGTTGACATATTAACAGTTATCTAATCTTGAGCTCGAAATGTCCCTGGACTGGAACCGTTGACGCTCATCAAATTAGACCTGATTTCGAAGTGACATATCTGTTCCCCGTGCTCTGATCGCATACAGAGTAAAAAGCCCTCTTTGTTCCGGTTGACTCACAAAAGGCCAATATTCATGTACAAGGCTTTTCTTCAGAAATATACAATAATATTAATGGTGTTTTTATGGAAACAAGGACAGGAGATAACGAAGCTCTGTAACGAGACTTTGGAAACTTCGGTATATTTTAATGGAAGTTTTAATGGGCTAGGAGGGTAGTTGAGGTTCCAGTTGCTATAAGAAACAAGAAGTTCTTCAAGAAAAACGTTTCGTCCGGAGCTGGAACAAAAAGTGGAAAGAGGAGGATAAATTGATGCCCACGTGCCATGGTTTTGGTGGATCCGATTCCAGGTAGACGGGTAATTGATGCTCCTCCTGAAACGCCCAACGAAGTATGCCATGGAGAAACGTCCATATGGACGTCTATATAATTGAGACGCCTACGTGCATTCACAGGCTATATGAATTCAATGAGAATTCGCAGGTACGTGTTTATTTCCTTAAGAAGACGCTTACGTGATGCATAAAAGAAGGGATTCTTCAAAGGATTCTTTGTTGTTGATGTGACCTTGAGAAGACGTGGTCTTAAAGAATTGGCCGAAATCTTCCTGGTCCAGTCGACAAGTTGGATAAAATTGTCATGGGCTATTAAAAGGAACAATCAAAAATAGAAAAAGCAGTAGTACATGGCTTCCGCCTTCCGTACTAAAACATAATTGAGGATGACAAGACGAAGAAGAAGAAGAAGAGCTAGAAACCAGACTCATCATCGTTAATCGTTATCAGCTTGGAGGCTTTACGACGACGACTTACTGATTTTTTGCATGCAATGGAATTCGCAACTTGTCCAACTAAATTTGCACAAGGTGTGTACAAGACAGTTGCTGAAGATACAAAAAGGGGTTGGCTACCAACCAAGACACGTGCTTGTATGATTAATGGCCCCAGAACAAGAGCAATGAAATGCAGTGGTGTGGACGAGTGTAGATTGTTGAAATCCTTGATGGGCCACTGTGAGACGTAGTGTCTATCCTGAGTTATGGTTCCCCTGCAAGTTGGTCAATATTATGTATTTGCTTCTTCTAATGGCCTCACACCTGGTTGCGTGTGTGTACTGCAAACAAGATGCGGGCTGTCCTGTGGTGGTGATACACATGTCTCACATGGTTGCGAATTGGGCAGAAGGTGAATTTTAACGGCATTGGAATGGCTAATTATATACATCCGTGTGCCGGTGTTCCTAGAAGTACAAGAAGAAGAAAAGTTGACTTGCAAGCCTCGATACAAACAAACATGTTGTTCCTGAAACCAAGAAGAGATGGTGGAGGGTGGTGGATTGCGTACCAAACGACACATTATTCGCAAATTGACCTCCAATTTTCTAGAACAAAAAGCCGCGGCTGTCGAATCCAGAGGTGTATTAAGACTTGAGCTCTTGAGGTGTTTGGTGGTGTAAGAATCTGTTGCTTGCTGGTCAACTGGAATATTCAAGATTCGAAAAGGTTGCACGAAGGAAGAACAAGGTTGCTGCTGAATACTTGATTGGTGAGTCCTTGAACGTCCTGGATCTGTCAAATAGTGAAATATTTAGTTGGCTTACTTTGGATGGAGGTAGAGAGTAAGAGATTCTGTTCAAGAGAGATACTAACCGGAGGAATTCTTTGATTTGCAGAGAAACATGAAGGCTGGAATCATCATCCTGGTGTTGGCGGTCGCCGCCTGCCACTACGCTGAAGCCAGGGCCCAAGGTAACAAAAACGATTTTGACTTTCTCGCCCCGCCTGCTGAAGCTAGCCAAAACTACTTTGGATCCTACTCTACTACTGGTGACAAGACGGGCGCTGCCGACGGCCTCGGGCTAGACTTGAGTGTGCCTGCTGAAGATCCTACAATGTACCCTGCTGCCGGAGCTATCCCGGATGGAGCTGATAGTTATACTTTTGGTATCATGCAAAGAGTTGAGAAGGAACAAGACAAGTATGTTTAAATGGTGTTATTCATGCAAAAATACTGAATTGAACTGTATAACTTTTGAATATAAAAAACACTTTTTTAAAATACTAATAAAGTTGTCATAACTTACACTTGATCAGTCCTAGCTGATGACACAATACATAGTCCAAAAACCTCATGGCTTAGGATACAACGACATGCAATAGTATTTCATAAGTTAGCCTGAGAAGGAGAAGTTAGCTAACGTACTGAACATGATGAGTAGGGCATACGTAGAAACTGCAGTATTTAACACTGCTATCGTTCACGGTAGAATTAGAATACATACTGCAGATAGTATTGGAAGGTATGTCAGAGCTTAATCAGTCTTTAGATGTCCCAGTCACCGCCGTCGTGAAGAACCAGGTTCAAGTTTGTCCTGTAGGGACAATCCAATGGTTCATCGTCAACTTCACCGTGCTTAATCTTCTTCTCAGTATCTTCAAGCATTGGTGCGTAAAAGTCGGGCTCCTTGGAGGCTTTGTCTGCAAAACCCCAAAATAGACGTGAGTCAATGTTTCAGCTACATTCATTTAATAGCAATAAGCTTCAAGTGTTGACTCACCGAATTCTTCAACATGGAGCCATTCAGGTTCTGGCATATTCTCTTCGTTTCCAGCATAAATCTTTTGATGTTTGGCTGCCAATTCTGGTTTCGACACATTTTCAGAGTCGGATGAGCCTGAAAACAACATAATATTACTGTTCGTTTCTTCTGCATCCATTATTACAATGCTGATCAACTTACTCTTGACTGGCTGAGACATTTGCAATCTCTTCGCAATAGACATGTGAGTTTTTCCAAGGGCTTTCACTGGAGTTCCTTTACCAGTCCGGGACGTCACTTTTCTCAGCACAACATTCGAGCGGTCCTGGAAAGCGAATTTCTTGCTGGATTGGCCAACGGAACCTTGAAGATTCAAGTGTTCAATTCAATCATCAATCAACATACCTATCAACATCAAGAAAATACGGAACCAACTTTGTACTTTACGGCTCACTTACCAGCTTTACGTGGACCAACGTCATTTTCAGTAGAGTTGACTGTGATGTTTGGATTCCGAACTTGGAATGCCATTATTGAAGGGGTTGAAAAGCCGTTAAAGTTGTAGTATCAAGTATTGTCAAGGTGTAAAATGCACTTTGATTGCCGTACAAGTACAAGCACTGAAATTGAATAAAATAGGAATTCTTTGAAATTTTGTTTAAACGAGTTGATTAACCGTACGTTGCCTTTTGCCTTACATACATGTTTAAATCAAGAGCCGTGAAAAAACCTTACCAAATTTTAAAACCGTGGCAACGATTCACCACAAACTAGTCAACGTCTAAAGGTGCAGATGACACTTCCGTAGATGTAACATAAACTCCTATAATCAATCAATAAACTTGTTTCAAAACGGAACAATTTAAAGGAATTGTATGGAACCGATGGCTGCTGAATGTCAGTTGGGAATGTGCCTTTTGTTTGCCGCATATATGCAGCCTCTATCTTACCGCCGCCACCAATCATGAGTCATTTCTGTCGACGGAACCAATGAGAATGCTTGGCGCGAAATGATGGAAAATTTAAAGGTTTTGTTTTGATTCTGTCGGTTCAAGGTTCGTATAAATCGATCACAAATCATCTCGATCGCGAGTGATTTAGATTCACTCATCGCTGTAGTTGTGGTTTTAAGCGTCATTGAACATTCGATGAGCATAGTGACATCCTCAAACTTTGGGTCCAATTATAAGTCGTTTGTATTAGCATCTTAAAACAAGAAAATAAACAAATTATCACATCAGTATCGAAATGAAATTTGAAATTACGTCATCCACCAAGATTATTGATGATCTAAGACGCGTACTTCTATTACTGTGAGCAAGGTATGTGGTCGATTCGAGCTATTCAGTGAATTTCAAGCTGAAACATCTTTCCTGTCAGTTACTATTAAGTAAAACACTGTTACTGTATATATGTATATTTCAGATGGAGAAGCTAAAAGGGTTTAGAGGACCAGCATTCGAAGACTTGAACACCCCTAGAAACCATGACACTGCTCGACCTTCGGCGTCGGTGGGAGACCTTCGATTTCGTGGTACTCCTAATCTACGAGTTGAGCAGCTCCTGTCGATGTTACCCACTGGCCATGACAAGGCCCTGAAATATGCATTCTACAATGTAATAGCTGTAATAGTTGCCGCTGGAGTGATTCTGGCGTTATGGGGTGTCTACTGCATATTAGAACCCTTTGTTAAAGCTTTGTAAGTTGTTTAAAAAAGGTAGAATCTTGATGAAGCGTTAATATGTTTTGTTGTCTGTTAGAATGTGGGCGATCTTGTGCGGTAGCGTTCTACATCCGTTCAAAGAACAGTTATGTGACATCGTCCGAGGATGGCTAAGAAGCTCCAAAGAATCTTCTGTACCCTTTACCCTTTTGGTTGCAGCTAGTCCGTTGAAAGCTGCTGACTCTATATCTGACAAAATTGGAAGTAATGTACACGAACATTGGCGTTCCATATTGATTGGGATTGTTGGATTCATTGCCTCGTACCTGATCTATCACAATCCACCCATGCAGCTTTTGAATGCGCTACAAGCTTTAATTGTGACCTTATGGAATGTGACGACCTGGACTCTTAGTAATGTCAACGCGCCTGTTGTCATTACTATAAACGGTGCATATTTAGTTGGTATGGGAGTGCTGATGATTTCAAGGTTGGTCCGCCATCAATTACTGGATTACTGATACTAATGATGATGATGAGTTGAGGATATAAGGTTCATTCGAACTTGATTTTACACAGAAACAAAGCTCAGAAAGCTCGACTTAGAACTGTTGACTCTACGGATGGGACACAAGAACCCATGCAAGATTCACCGATGTCTAGATCGATATGGGCCAATCCTTATCTGCCATGGGGAATAACTGTGGTTTACTTCGTACTTCTGCTGCCTTATCCGTTGATGCTGCTCCTGGCAATTTGCATGGGACTTGGAGCCAATATATATTTCCGGAAACAAAAGAAACGATCGTTCAAGTATACCATTCCGAAGATTTCGAAATTAGCTTGTATGATGGTGCTAAATGTCGGAAAAGAGCGGTCAACAAGTTTGTCTGACTCCTCAACAAAAAAGTTTTCTCGAATACAATCACACATGGTGTCCCCCGTCCCAGCTGTTGATGAAGTAGACAAGAAGGTATTGCAGAGAAGTTACTCGGACGGAGCAACAAAAGCTTCAGGTTAGTACAAACGACCCTATGGTTTAATATTTGCTTCGAATGATTCAGAAGGTGCAATATACTAATTTGAACTTCAAAACGGCTCCATAGGTCAAAATGAGGATTCCTTTTTTGATAACTTAATTTCATCTCCCACTGGAGCCACAGATTCCGTACTCAATAGTACTTATTCGTCTGAAGACGACGATGACAACGAGACTATTGAAAGCAACAAATTTCTGTATGGTGTTTGTGTAGCTTGTTTGGTGGCATTTGTATGGCAGCGGTTGTGGCTAGTACACTTACTTCCGATACCAGTCGTTTACTATGGATTGAAAAAAGTTGGTGTGAAGTTTGGAATGAAAAAGTTTATTAAGCGGAAATTTGAAGAGTATGCTGAGATTCTGAGAGAAACTTCTGGTAAGCTGTCTACTTGTAATTTTTGAAGAGCCACAAAAAGATAATAACGGACGGTATTTGGTTACAGGTGAGGATCTGGTGCCTAGGTTCTTCACAGTTTCCCTTGAAATTCTGCAAGAGGGTGATCGACGTCTGATTTCAATCTGTGAAACTTACGTGGATTCTGTAGTCTCGATGATAATAGTTTCCCTGATGGTCATGCTGAGTGTGTCCTGGTTGATTTTTGCGGCTACTCAAGTGTATGCGGAAGGCGATTATCTTATACGTGTTTCTGGTGACCTCATAAACAAAACTGTCTCGCAGCATCCGGAAGTTCGAAAAATGCTCCCTGAAGGTTGGGAGACCATGTTAAGTTCTATGGTCAGCAACGTTTTCATGTATGGCCGGGAGTACATCACAAGCGCTATTAGAAGTTCTGCCTCTGCAGACGGAACTATTGAAGACCAAAAGAATGCACAACAGTTGGAGACTCAACTTGTAGAATTATGGGACAAGCTTTATGTTGCTTGGAACCACACTTACGAGAATGCGTTTTTAAACATCACAAAGTCTAAGGTGAGCTCTAATACCCGAGTCTACAATTGACTTTTTATATTTATGAACTTGGTAAATTGGGTCTGTCTGTTTGCACGTTGCAGTCTGCACAAAAGGATGTTGCTCTTAGCTGGGATGACCTTTTTATGATTGGTAAAGACACGAATTTGGAGCTTTCAGTGGTCACAGATTACGCCAAAGCAAACGTTGGAACCTTGTGGTCTATTTTGGAGTCCTTGTGGAACATTCTTGTCGGAAATGTTTCTTTGGCCTTTTCGTCTGTGACCTCTGTGATTTCTCTTCTAGTCGGCGGTAAGACTGCTTCATTAATTACATCAAGCTTCTGATAACTTTTTCATACTAATAAAGTTTACTTTATTACAGGTGGATCTGCAATCGTCAACCTTCTCATTAACTTGGTCATCTTCTTCACAACGCTATTCTACCTGCTCAGCCTCTCAGGAGCAGTCTACAAACCTGTGGAACTATTCAATCAGTTCACAACCGGGACTGGAGGGTACACAAGCAACTTTGCACTAGCAGTAGAAGAGTCCGTCAACGGCGTATTCGTAGCCTCTATCAAAATGGCAACTTTCTATGGACTTTGGACATGGCTCACGCACACTCTGTTCCAGGTCAGTATTCAGTTCATGTTGATCCCTATCTCGTTGATTACAATTTTGATATTCCATAAACCTGATTTTATATCTCTACTAGGTGAATATTGTCTTCGTACCGTCAATCTTTGGAGGGCTTTTCGCCGCAGTCCCATTCCTGATGCCCTACTGGGCAGCTTTGCCCGCTGTACTAGAATTATGGCTGATCCAAGGACGCTGGTGGAAAGCGCTGCTGATGTTCTGCGTTCAAATTTTACCCATGAGTGCTGTCGATGCCCAAATTTATAGCGAGATCAAGGGTGGAGGTCATCCATACCTCACGGGTATGAAAATTCATTCAGTTACTCTTATTCCGTTAGATGACTGACAGTTGAAGCTTATCTTTGCCTTGTTTTCCAGGTCTTGCTGTAGCTGGAGGAATATTTTACTTTGGTTTCCAAGGTGCTATAATCGGCCCAATGATATTATGTCTGTTCATCGTCGCCGTCAAAGTCGGAAGAAGGTTCATGTGGGACGAGCCGCATTAAGATAAATGATGTAATGTACAAGATTAGCTACTGGAGCAAAGCAACCAAAAGTATTGTTGCAATTCTTGCCGAACAAGGAAGCCTTCTCAACGCTTAAATTATGCTAAAGTACCGTTTTGCTGTAGGATCTCTTTCAAATACTCTGTTTTTAACTTTGCTGTGATGCTTTTACCTGGATCAGTTAAGTGGTGCCTTGAATGTTAGTCTTGCTAAATATATATTTCGTTATCGCTAGGGCCAGTTAGTAGCTAGAAACGATCATCGTTCTCTATTATTGAACTATTGTGTGGTGATCGTTGAAGTAGTTTGTCCAGGAAATGTTCTGTCCTACCGTCTAGAAAATAACAATATTGACACGCATTGTCGTCATCATCAGATTTGTAGCGCTTAGGTTTCTTCCAAGGTTTTCCGAATTACTAGTGGGTCTAGGTCAATAGCAAGGTCTCTCTTCAATTTTGGTTGCGAGTATTGGAACTCACACAGTGCCAATATTCTTTCAATTCCCCCAAAAGCCGCTAACAAAGATTCAAGGTCAGATAGGGAAACCAGGACAAGGTGGAGGACATTCGGTTGTATCTTGTGATTCAACATTATGCAATTTTCATGATGCCCCGCTTCACAGCAGGTGTATGGAGGGAAAGTTGCGAAAAGCCAAAAAGGAGGGAAAGAGTTGGCGAAATTTTCGTCATGGTGGTGGAAAGCCAGAGAAATTCGTCCAGTCCAGTACTTAACCTTTCAGGCCTCCTATGTATTTACCTGAACGATAGCAAGCGACTCTTCTAGAATCTAGAATCACGAGGGAAAGCCGGATATTTCTGCTGCCTGTCTGGCTTTTGTGAAATCATAGGAAATGGAATATTGGGCAGCCGAGGGTTTCCGGACCGAAATTCGTGGGCTACTCACGTAGCACTATATGTTTCCGTGTAGTGGTTGGTACAACATGCCTTTCTAAGGCCAAGGACTTTTGGAGGTTTGCCTCCTATGCTTTTGGCCTATGACAACAACATTCTCCCTGAGTGTTCAAGATTTACTTTGGATCGAGACGGACGGCAATGCGGGGGCTCTCATGGTAAATACATACCGATTTCGACCATGTCCGCCAGTCATGTTGCAGATCTCTGTGTGAAAGTTACTTGTTTACGTTATTGACACAGAGTTATTTTTGCTCTTTGCTTGACTTTCTCTTCATTGGCAATTCTGATCTGAAGACTATTATTGTTTTTGCAGCTGTGGTGTACCTGATTTGGACGATACTTTAAGGACGGCTTCACTTTGAGAATTACACGGTAAGTTTCAATTTGTATTTTTAAACAATACTGAGAGCCGTTGAATTTACGCAACTTTGTTGTTTCAGATGAGCTTGATTCACTGCACTTGAGACATCCTGAAAACGGAAAGGAACCGGCTCTGCAAAATGGCAGATAGTTCCTGTATCCGGGCTTTAGCAGCCCCCGGTCGGAAACCTCGGATGTTTCTGATCTTCTGTTGCTTGATTTCCGTGGCCTTAGGAGCAATGTCTTCCCTGCTCCTTTATTATCCGGACAGTAACGTGACTGTGGTACCACCAGTTTTCCATCCGAGTGCCAGATTCGGCGATACCGGTGCAGGGAGACTAGTCTTTGGAGACGGAGCTAATAGTGGTGGTAGATACAAGAGCTACTTCGAAGCTAATGAAGAAGAGTATGAAGCTTCTGCAGGGATAGAGAATTCGGGCAAAATCAGGCACCAGGTGCATCATGTGGAGGAAGAAGTACTGGGATCTGGGAAGGGGGAACAAGCCGATGCTGCCAGTAGCTCCGACAAGGAAGTATCCGAATTGAATGTGACTGTTCCTATGGAAGAGCTGGTTGCGACAACAGTGTCGAGTAATGTTGTCAATACGCGACTGATACACTTTGACCTGAAGGGTGCTCCTCCGAAGGCCTACTTCATCAAAGAGGTTTGCAGTTTTCAAATTTTCACTCTCCGAAAGTCTTCTGGGCAGAAGAATAACCCAATTCTGTTGATTCACCTTTGTAGGTTATGAAGTTAGCAAAAGCTAGTGGGATCACCGGCGTCCTTATAGAATGGGAAGACACGTTCCCTTGGTCCGGCATCCTGTCGAATACAACCTTGACCAAAGGAGGTTACAGCATGAAGGAAGTTGAAGAAATTGTAGATTACGCCGAGAAAACGCTGAATCTGGAAGTAATTCCACTGATACAAACATTTGGTCATGTGGAATACATTCTGAAGACAGAAGAATTCAAGCATTTACGGGAAGCCGAAGAAGATCCGCAGTCATTCTGTCCATTGAAGCCTGGAACAATGGACGTTATTGAAGAAATGCTGACTCAGGTTCTACAAGTCCATGGGAACTCCAAGTTTGTCCATATAGGCTGTGATGAAGTCTACAACTTGCACCTGTGTCCTGTTTGCCGAGAGACGTATTCGTCTAAGGATGACTTGTTCCTGGACCATGTGGTCGCGGTGGCCAAGTTGGTCCGAAGTCGGAATAAGGTGCCGATTATCTGGGATGATATGTTGAGATCAGTTGCGGAGGCGTAAGTTCCTAATACAGTATGGAAAGGTGTTTGATGAAAGACTCACTCGGTAATATGTAGTAATGATAATGTTTGTGATTTTTACAGGAAACTAGTCGCTTCAGGCATTGGTCAACTAGTCGAACCCATGGTTTGGGTCTATGCTGAAGACGTCGACCGGTTTGTCGGTTATGAAGCTTGGGACAAGTATTCAAAGGTGTTTCCTACAGTTTGGGCAGCTGGAGCCTTCAAAGGGGCTTTTGGAGAAACTTTAGTGCTTCCACCGATCAACCGACATGGAGATAATGTTCAGCGGTGGGTCAACGTATTAACCAGAGAGTCAAGCAGATGGCAAATGGGCCTTGGTGGAGTGGTTCTAACTGGATGGCAACGGTACGACCATTTTGCGGTCCTTTGTGAGCTCATGCCTGCTGCGATACCTTCGATGGTCTACACGTCCTTAATATTGTCAACTCCAAAGGGAAGTGAAGTCATCCGCAATCGAGTATTCGTTCTGAAGAATTCTACAGTAGTACCTTCTGCCACACCAGTTACAACTGAGAACACTTCACCCGTTAAAGTTCCTTCAAAGTCAGTACTGGAGCCCACAACGTCTCCAGATTTGAGTACGGAAGTGTCTTCTGAGACTGTTTTGAGTAGGAGGAAACGGTCTGCCAATAACCGTGCGAAGATACCTCACCCACGTAGCCTTATGAGAAAAGGTGATGGAACAGTGGCCCAATTCGGGGCTGGAGGTGTCTCAATACACAGAGATCGTCTCGAGCTGGGCGACAAGAACCTTGTGGTGTCCAGGAGGTTTCAGCAGGTTCTGCGGTGCACAAGTCGGCTGGAAAACCTCCAATCTGTAATGAAGGATGATGGAGATACTGAGCTCTCTTTCGCTGCCCGATGTACGTTTCCGGGCGTTGCATTCTTTAGAACATTGTTTCGTCTCCGATCGTTGTTGGATGAGATTTGGGACCTGCAAACGAAGGTCATGCGTGGCAGAGCCTGGGCTACGCCATACAACGTTCGGCACAACTACAGTCTGCCTTCTCGCGTCGATGAAGTCATTTTTACGTCAGTTCCTAGATTGAAGCGAATTCTGTCCATGACAGCCAAAACAGCAGCCATATCATTGAAAACTGTGTTCCCGGCAGAAGTCGTCTTGGAGTGGATAGAACAGAATTTGTGGGAAGCTTGGCAAATACTGGATAGCTTTGAAAAGGTTGGAGATCGCCTTAAAAGAGTAGGTGTCTGGCCACGAAGGCCATTACCGAGTCCTCCAGGAATGATAGACAGTCTTGGCTTGAAAGCAGCTAATCTTTTTGATCATGACGAGTTTTAGAGGATATTTTTGTAGTGACAAAATGATCTCATATTCAAACCGGTCTGAGGAATTTACAGAAATTACGCTTTAATACACCGCAACTTGCTACAGCAATAAGAATTAATAGAACTTATAAGGATACTGAAACCTGTACTTCGTGGCAACTCTACCTAAGATTCGTTAGTACCTTTTAGTAATTTACGGTCCATGCAATTAAGGTTGCTGTTTGAATGTTTTTTTCGAAAATGTGTTAGTAACTGACTCAAATGATACTTATACAACGAAGTACCTAACGCCCATTAGACTGCTAGTTACAGAAGTTAGTAAGGCACACTGTTAAACTAAGAGATAATACTGCAAAGCACTTTTTTCAGTTTGCAACTTCTTTCAGTAATTAGTGTTTTCCTCATTTCTGTTAAGCCTTAATAGTTGCATTAAGTGGCATAACCAAAACTTAAATTCTAAAGTATAGTATATGTTCAAGCACGCCACAAGAATTTTGACATGCACAAATGTATCGTACCGTCTTCATGCACGCCTTGATATTTGTATACACATATTCTATATACTCGTTCACATACTGTTAAGTAATATCAATGTCTCGAAATATTGTTTACACACGAATGATTTAGCAAAGGTTAGTTACAAACGAAACCTTAAAGTCGTAAAAGAATGTGGAATAAAGGCGATTTGGCTGTAAACGGAAAACAGACTTGTGCTTTTCTGAGCATGCTCACACTACACTCAAGGCCTATTTAGCTAAATCAGCTTGTTGAGGTTTTAGGAGCACAGGTTCTGGAATGTTCAGGAGTTGGCAAATTTGTTTTCGAGCTGATTTCAGAGGTTCAATGTTTGATTCCCATCTATGACTGGACAATATCTGCGTCACTTCGTCTAGATTAGGGAAGTCCATGCTATCACCGTAAGTCAGGAATGCTTCGAGTAATTGTTGGGCTGTGAAGGCACGTATGCGTGGATATGTATGGCATAAGTAAATGAACAATCGCTTCAAGGATCTGGAAACAAACGTCTCATAAGTCCATGTGTACATCACAACATACATTATGAAAAACTGTAGGCTACTCACGTGCAAATTATGTTTGGACTTCCTTGAAGTAGCTCACAAAGCAACTCGATGCCACCAACTAGTTTTTCTACACGATTGCTTTTTAGTAACTCCGCCTTAACAGCATCGATCACGGAAATCCCGAATCCATCATTTTCTGGCGATAGAATGGGGCCAAACAGTCCGGACTGAAGCAGCTGTGACAAAAACTTCATTGCCGGCACTGTTACTCTTTCTTGCTTGAAATGGTCCTAAAATAGTGAGACAATATTAATACTTTTCTTAGTTCTTAGAATGATTTGCAAAGACAATGATGACAGACGCTCTTACGGTGAAAATCTTAAGGACGATGTTACCGAATCTCGTCAACTCGGCAGTTCGATCTTCTTCAAAACTTTGAAGATACTGCCCAATAGCAGTATGGGCATCTCTGTAGGTTGTATCGCTCAGATTTCCTCCACTGATTATGAAACCACTTAGAAGATCATAAGAATATTCTTCCAACTGTATCATTCGAGCAAACAATGGGAATGTCACGCTAGTTGATCTCCAGTTGATGGTCTGACAAAACTCACGTGGGAACAAGGAAACGAGCTCCTCATGTCGGGGTATGGGAGCTATCTTTCCGTTGCTAGAAACAGAAATGCTTTATTTAGCATTTTAGCAAGATAATTATTTTAGGATCGCCTGTACTTACTCATAATGTAGTAGTTCAGTAAACATTCTACCAGCATGTACACGAACATTATCGATCTTTTCAATGCACTGCTTGCATATTTGACCTATAATTGAAGCAAACTGCTGTGGCTGGAGGACTTCATGTAACAGTTTAGGGTCGCATTTGTACAACCCTAAAATCAGAACCTGTAAACAGAGAGGACCCTTTAGAGATATCAAACTTACACCTGATTACTCATTACGTAAGTGAAGTTCATACCTTCAAGGCTCTCATCGACGCTTCGCGAACCCAGCAACCGACGTCACCCCTTTTGTCGGTTGTATAGTCTTTGATTCCGTCCACAAAACACTTGATTAATGCTTCACAATCGATGAATCTAAATGGTATTCCTTGTTCCCAATCGTCACTCTACCAATTGAAGATGGAAACAGTTAAAAAATTGATTTCTTCAACAGTATGGCAACGATGTACGCTGCACGCACCTTTGTGATAGGGTTGCTCAATATTTCTGCTATTGCATTGATAGCATCTCGTCTAGATTCCGCCCAGGAACTTGTCTCAGCCGTGATTTTGGTACAATTGAGAAGATCCGTAACCACTTGCTGGAATGCAGACCTAATTGCCACTAACGGCAATTTGCCTGAAAAAGCAGACAATTTTAGTTAAAGGTTCGTTTCTAAATGTGTCATCAACATTCAAGTTTCTAAACAAACCTAAAGCTGTAGCGTATCCCATTCGAGTCGCTAACACGGAAGAACGGAGCGTCTTGGAGAAGTTTATAACAAAATCTTGTGGTGGTTCAGACCTGCTGGAATTTCCCACGTAATATTCCGCCACCATGTATTTCAAGGCATCTGCTGCTTTGAGCCGAACACTGACTTCAATATAAGACAAATTTTCTTCCAGGAGGCATTGCCAATCAGTCAACGTTTTCTCGTCTTCGTGGAATGGTAGCCTGAATTGACAGGGAGTCATTCAAATAGTGCTAATTTCAGGACTCACATCAAAATATTCGAGTTTCAGTGGCTTACTTGGCGATAGAGCAACATTTTATGAGCACTGAAAGTGCCTGTCTCATGAGCTCGTTTCCACGATGCTGACCACGGAATTTCCGGTAAAGAATGGATGGTACAATGTTTTTTATGTCAACGATATTGGTTCCCGTAAGTTCCAGTTTTTCAAGTGACTTGAGGGCAACCAACACTGACGACAGACATAGAATTGACCCGTGAGAGGTATGATTATCCGGCTCGGCACAAACAGGAAGCAGTTTGCTTATTGTAAGATCGCGCACGTAGTCTGGATCCAGATGTGTTAGATTTCCTAGGGCTTCAGCAGTAAGCTCTCGAACGCTTGTATCGAAATGGTTGTATTTCATTTCAACCAAATGATCTATTAACGGTCTCGTATATTCAGAAAATTTCGCGATGTCGGTGCTGTAAAAGCAACATGTTGTTAGAAACTGACGGTTATCCAGTAGCGTATGCAAATTACATCCAATACTCATGACTTACCTCAATTTGGTGAACGCATTACCTCTACTTCCTACAGCAAAGTAGTCGGCAATAGTAACAATTTCAATACCATGGGGGAAGTTGCCTTGCCTTCCGACATTTTCTTGGAACGCTGCTGCAGCAGCTCGACGACAATTGACCTGTTTCACACCAAAATGTAAAGAGTTTCTAAAAACTGCTGATGCAGAATGCAGATACAGTAGTAGGCGACATTACCTCACGGTCGAAGACCATAGTAATAATCATAGCTGTTGCTATGTCATGAACGAATGGCTGCACAACGGACGGCTCGAACGCTCTTGCAAACGCCCACAAAACATAGCATGCGGCATCACGTACATGACTTCCAACAGAGTAGTTTCCACGGATCTACATGAAGAAAACAGTTATTGCTCCTCTTACGCAGTAGTATTCCAGCAGTTTGTAGTTTGTACTACCGGTATCTTACCTCGTCATACACTAAGGCTCTCCTGATCACAGGTACTACTGAAGACAGTCTATCGGGCAGTAATAAACCTCTTCTTCCAAGTTCCGCCAGGGCTAAACAACCTCCATGCCAGGCACCACTCGATTCTCTGTCAGTGAAAATTGATAGCAAGGACTCCACTACCTGATCGCCGTAGTCCTTAGGTAGCCGATTCGTCACTCTTCCAATTCCTTTAGCAGCTGACCATCGGACTACAGTGTCTTTGTCTTTCAAGTCTTCCAGAAGCTTGTCCAAAAGTGACTCGATTTCTGCCGAGAATTGGTCAAGTTCTTCATAATCGAGATCATCCGAAGCACCATCACCTTTTCCCAGGGCTGGTGAAGCTTGCACGGCATCAGCTTTCAAATTTGTGACTAAACTCCTACTTCCCCTCTGATACCTCCAAGGAGCGAGCTGCAGATCGAACAAATGTAACACTACTTAAAAAACTGCTTTACAAGTTCAGCCAAATTACATTCAGAAATTCACCTTCGTCTTCATGAACATCATTCCAATTCGCTGTAACAACTTCATTGCATGCTTTCGAATCAGCGTGTCATCATTAGCAAAACCTGAATTGAGCACCGCTTCAAGCACTAATGTTCCGTAAGGAAGAACCTCTTGTCTCTTGCCATGCTTGAAGATCGCTGCTAATGCAGCATAGCTTCCATATCGTAACGGAAACTCGGTCTTCCGGTCAAGGTTCTAAATGCCAAAAAAACATTAATTCCGTATCCTGACGCTCATCCACTATCCGCTGGAAATCTTGTTAATACCTGGACCGCTGATGCAATGAAAGGCGGCATGAACTTATCCAGCATGTCCGGTCTTGTCAAAAACCTGGATATCAGAAACGGTGCAGCATCTCCAGTCTTGTTGTTCAACTGCATGCATTTGTTGCATATTCGCATAATCCTGGAAAACAGTAGCACGTTTAATGCATATTGCCTCTAAAAGTGATTCTTTATGATGCTACTAACCTTTCTGCAGTTGACAACTTTCCTTCTTCCAACTGACCATCGAGTAACTTCAAACTAAACGGATTGATCACCAAAATAGACATCCACATAACCAAAACATATCCAGTCTCCCACGTAGTTCCGTCATCCAAATTTTCTTGCTCCAGAAACTCCAGCACAGGAACAAGATCAGCAATTTCATGCGGCATTTTCTTGACAACCTCCTTCGGTCCGCGCACTTTGAACACTTGCCTCAAGAACATCAAACTTGCATGTTTCAACGTCATATCTTCTTTCGCCCCTTGCCTTGCAAGTGTCAAGCATGTATCAATCATTTCTTCCAAATGTCTATCCAACAAATGTGGTTGTTCCTGATACCGATCCAGCACATCCACAAACTTCTGATACGAAATTTCCAAGCTCCTGGCATTCTTACAACTTTCTGGCAGTCCATTCAGCAAAGACATTACTTCATCCCTTTCTCGGAACATGTCCAAGGCACAGCCAAGGCCAATGGGGAATTCCCCTTCGTCTTCTTCGATCTCCATCGTTACCAACTTCAACTGGTATGAAATTAAAGGAATGATTTTACAACCGGCATCTCGTGACTTTTCGATAAAATTAGAATCAAAAGTACAGCACTTACTTGTCCTTTGTATCTAAATTCTATCAAACCTTATGAGTTGCTTAAATGAAACTAATCAACAATTGAAACACACCCAAACCAACAATAATGCGACTTTCGATGAAAATATACAATTCATCCCACGCACATGTCAACAAACAAGATTTCTCCCCCTCGCGTCAAATAACCGCGCCTTGTTCTAGCCCAAGCATTTACTCTATGACTCTTCTCAATGGTTCGTTAAAACGTTTGCAGTTTCACGAGTGAGACTTCAGTTTCCGATAGTTGTTATGTTAACTCAAATCGTGTCTTTATTTGACCTCCATATTAGTTTACATTTTATATACAACTAGAATCAAGAATGGTTCAGAAGGAAGCTTGACTCACTCTCCTTATACATGACCTTTCAAGTTCATCAAAAATTAAATACTTTGTGGGTCTTGCATTGAATTTTGTTGCGCGGATGTCATTTAGGGCATGATTGATAAGGGCCGCTACATTCGAATTCTACAATTTTAAAAAAGTTTGAAAATCTCTATCAGGCTTCTGAGTTTAGAATTCAGCGACGTAATGGAAAATCTGAATAAAATCTTTGCTTTGGCGGAATCGCCATTGAGAAACTTTAAAGCTACTTTCAAAATAAACTGCATCTTCTGACGGGTGGACGGGTTGCGGGCTATTCATTAACGAAGCTTGACTCGGAAGTGGTTGATCCAAGTAAAGCCATTCTTTGTCGTAGTAAGAAAGGCTTGTAGAGTCCAACTCGGAGTCAGCAACTCTGACGAAATCAGGGAACGTTCCAGGTTTTTGAAGTTTGACGAGTTCTTCCTGCAACCCAATAACATATCACATTAATCTTCGAAATTTCAAATCATTGTTGGCGTAAAAACTGATTACAAAAACGGCAGAACATGCTTACTTTCTCGCTTGTAAAGATCCAGACAGCTCGGAGTTTGGGAACTTTCCCACAGATTTGAACGATAGCCTTCAGTTTCGGCTTGGGGACCAGAGAAAAATAGCCGTCGCATCGAATAGTTATAGTTTCGAGGGCTGTAAAACCCGCTCATAGTCAGTCAATCAGATTGAAACGATTTAAATTACATCAGGTGTATACAAACTTACCTTCACATTTAGTCAAATGCTCAAATGATTTCTTTACAAATTCTATAGTAGCAAAGTGCAAGCTCCACTCCAAGATAAAGTGCTTCAACTTTTTCAACTTTGACAAATTCCTCAAAAATTCACACTCATCTCCTTCAGCCCAAATATAGCCGCGGTTTACGCTGACCAAAACACTTAGATTTGGCATCAATCCGAAAAGGGTCGTGGAAATCTGCTCAAGTTCTTTAGCTCCAAAGTTGAACAACTGAAGTTCCAGTCTTTCAACAGACTCAAGTTGACCCGGAACAACACTTCCAAGGTTTAGGAATTGCTTTAGATCTAATCGTAAAAATACATTGTTCAAGTTTGGAAGGTTCACCAAGTATTTGAGATAATCAAGATCGAATTCGTTCGGCGCTACGACGATCTTTTCTACAATGGCAGCCAGTGAAGTGTGAGAAAGGAAAAACGGCCATGTTTCAAAGCCCTTATTGAAGATTAGACTTTTTACTTGAAGAGATGACAACAGGGACGCGATTTCAGGTTTTATGTCAAATTCGAGACTCGGTGGGAAATCTTGAGGAGGAGGAAGCCATGGAATTCCTGCCGCCAGCAAACTTTCAATTTGAGCCATCATGTCGGAAATCTCTGTCTCTGACACCAGTGACATGTTTATCCCACTGCCGCATCACAATAAATTTTTACTGGCAATTTTCAAAGTAAAATAACCAGCAACCTCACAACTTACCGGGGAACTTGTATCTTTGCTTCCCAATCAATACAAGGACGAAAAAGGTCAAGCGACATCAGATGTGAGTCTTCGTCTTCGTGCACTTCAGAGTAGACCAAAGAAAAATGCTGTAAATCGAAACGCTTTCAAATAAATTTGTACTTATGTCTTTCACATTCACGTCGATATTATTGTCTATAAAACGTACTGTGATCTGGGGGCATAGGTTAAAAAATATCATATCAATTCCAGCGCCAAACTTTGTAGTGTTCCCTCTGTCCACAGACACCTGGATTCTGACTTCTTTTAGACTATTATGCGGAATAGCGTCACTTGCAGTCATTTTCACTTGAGTCATTGGCTCCTCTTCGGGGTACCACCGCAAACACAGATTCAAATTCCTCAAAGACTTGAAGTCCCTAAGAATCGCTGGCCACAGTCCGTTCCAATCCTGAACAGTTAGGACGTCTTCGAGCGAAATTGCTCTGAACCCCACAATAGAATATTGCGGATGTTCCAGAACTGTTTGCCACTGGGCGGATGGGCCAAGTCGGCATTTTTGACGGGCTGGTGGCGGACATCTGAACTTGAC
>JAQGBJ010001719.1:0-20982 GCA_034698345.1 Sphaeridia pumilis
TTTGTGGCGTAAGTCAGCCCGCGGTTTCCAAAAATTGTGATGAAGTTCATTCTCAAACTCATGGAATTTCGAAAAGGTTCCATTGTCAAAGGGAAGCGCCCAAAATCTTCTCCGTCGTTCGACCGCATCACGTGAATCAGCTCATTATCTTCGGCTTCAAGATAGCCAATTCTGTGTTTTAGAGGATCAACCGTTAAGTAAGCTGCGTCCATTTGCAGATCTGTGTAACCCCAAAGACCGTCGTTTTGGCTGAAATGGCAGTAAAGCGTTAATATTTCCGACGTTCCAGATTTTTGGTACCGAATGCAGCCCGAAAATGTGACTTCGTTGTTCTCCAGCCACGTGACAATCCAGCTTGAATTCGCGTCTTTCAAATGTGTTACTGCCAAAAGAGTGAAATTAGTTTTCGGAGCTTTCCATGGAACTTGCGTGAATTTTGATACGTTTTTGTAGCTGTGACACGTGATCACCAGTTCTTCTGAAAGACGACTTTGAACGCAGAAACGTTCAGGGTCATGTGAAGTCCAAAGCGGCACAATGCCAATGGGCTGAATTCCAGCTGATCCAGTGATGGTCTCCAAATCCACAAGTTTTGTTC
Organism: Sphaeridia pumilis; assembly: GCA_034698345.1. NCBI lineage: Eukaryota > Metazoa > Arthropoda > Collembola > Symphypleona > Sminthurididae > Sphaeridia > Sphaeridia pumilis. The sequence continues at coordinate 599 of JAQGBJ010001719.1, forward strand.
CTTGATTGAAGTAGTTCACGAGGCGGACAACCGATGTATTTGACAATTGATTCTTGACGATTACAGCAGCAACAGTCTTCTCCGAAGTACATTTGTTTTTCGAATCTACCTTGACGCCGTAGTGGCTGAAAGGACAACCGCAAGTGACACCTTTCGGGAATTTCGGAAAGCATCTGTGGCTGCAGACGTCACATGGATTTTGCTCGGGAGTTTTGTTTGGAATGTACAACGCCAACTGTTTGAAATGGTTTGCTTCGTTGGATTCCATTTTCATAGGCCGACAACCTCCCGTTACATTTTTCGAGTTAATTCTGCAAATGGATTGCATGGTCGTTTCATTTGACGCCAGAAAGTAAAGAAATGAACGATAAACAAAAGCTGATGAGTGACTTCGAATTTGGATTTCCAAAGTCCCTAAATCAACGTCCAGTTGAAAATTTGACTTTTTGATTGTTGGCGGAAGAAGAGGCGACAAGTTTTCATAGGAAATGGACAACAAAAATTTGTTGGAGCTCAGCATGTACAATGTACTTGTTTGAGTATCCAACGTCAGAGCGAAGTCTCCAATCTCCGTCACTGAGGAGTTGTACATTTGGTCAAGTTCGTCAGTTCCATTAAACGCCCAAAGAACTAATTGCGAATTTCGGTCCACTGTCGCCAAAACCCCTCGATTCCAGTCAATTGCAAATGTCTCAAATTTTTGGTCGGGCAGCAGCGCAATCCTGTCGTTGTCCTTGTTCAAAAAAATCAAATGCAACTTGCTGTCACCCGCATCCAAGTACAAAAGCCTTTCACCGAAGTCGTCGAGTTCCAATCTTGGATTGTGAGAGTTGCGATGAACTTGATCACGCCGATTGCGGAAGTACATCACCGGAGTCCATGGCGATGCATCTTTGAGACACTCCAAAAACGGCGGTTCGGCCAAATCATAGCAAACAGTTCCATTAGCTCCAGTAAGCGCAAATGCTCGAGATGAAGCGGTTTTGTCCAAAACCCTCGGGTCTTTTTCCATCTCGACTTCATTGTCCGGATCGTAAGTAACGATACGTGCTTCGGTGGCGAGCAAAATTTCAGGCCATGGTTCTGAAACTGAACTTATGCAATCATACAGTAAGATATGAGACCACGAATAACTTTGAATTTCGGCAATTACTGACCTGGCGGTTCTGAATTATCAGCAGAATCCTGAATGGCTTCAGAGTCGCCCTGTTTCTGTGGAGGAGAAGTTGGAGAATTGTTACCCGTTGCTGAAGACGTATCGGCAGCGTTAATTCCACTTAACGCAGCCAGAATTATCAGCACCAGCTCGTATTTTCTTGACATTTTGAACGTATCTTTAGCCAAGGCTAACTGACAACACTTTTCAACATAACAGGGATTTAATAGGAATTTTGACGGAAATCGTGGTTTTTCTTCCCATTTCAAAGTTCTCAACACGGAAAAAACGACATATACAAATTTTATTTTCCTTCTCAATGGTTTAAACTCCGGGAAAATCTTCTCTGATTGACGCAATTCAAAATATCGCAATGACGACAAGTGTACTCATTGACGGTCTAAATGCGCAATCGGATACCACATCTGTACTTTGGACCGTTCAAGAGGAAAATTAAGATTGAAAGTTTTTAAGTGTTTTTCCTTTAAGCTCTCGGTTGCTTGAATTTTGCAGTTGTCTATTATTATAACTTGTCGTTTCAGGTTTAGGTTACGAAATCAGTGAAAAGCATTTGACTTGATTCATTCATGAAATAATGTCGGCTGCATAATATATTCGGCTTTGACGGGTTTTGCTGCTGATAAAAACTTAGTTTGAAGATCGTCTATTAAATAAGTCAATTGGGTTTTGAACAGTATTCCATTTTGGCTTCACTTTCTTTTTAAATGCACCGTTTTATTTGAAACATCCATTTTGATAGCCAAACAAATGTTTTGTGCTCTTTTTGGGGCAAAAACATTTCATGATTGATTACTATAAGCAGGGTGAGCAGTATATTCAGCCTTTTTGACGAGAATGTTTGTTTTATATCATGTGTATTCGAATGAACCATGGAAACAAGTGCAGAATTGAATTAATACGGCAGAAATCAATGAGTCTCAATATAAGCGGGCGGATTTACTCTGACTTAACTTTATAATTTTCTAAAAAGCTGAGGAATTGCGATTTCAAACTGTTCATGAGCCAGTATATTTAATCAACATCATCAATGAATGATAGTGAATTTCGAAAATAGACACAAATGAACCCAAAGTATTACTTAAAGTTAGTTCAATCTTGTAAAATTAATTCCACTAAACATTTTTCCATTTAAAACCTCTTTTTTTGAAGGTGCCGGTAAAAAGTAGACCTTAACACCACTAGAGATTGTGAACCTTGATTTTCTACACTTGTGACATAGTCTCCGAATTTGTACCGGCGCCGGCCAGTTCCTCGCTTCTTACGTGCATTCTGGCGGTTCTTTAAAGTTTCTTGCGAGCTTTTTTGTTATACTTCTGCTGGTTCTCCAATTGTGTCATTTGAAACAAGAACCAAATAGTCCAGAATCTCTTTCAGAGACTTCGTGGTCGTTGTGATGTCTTTCAATTTTGAGCCTCGTTGGTCGAGATCCAGATCAGAATTGCTCGCAGGTTCCACTAGTTCCATGAACTTTTCTGTAGATTCAACAACGTTGGCCCAAGCTTGATGCTTTTCGTGTGTCACACAAGTTTTTTGGTTGCTGTAAGCGAGACGAATGTGGAAGGCGGTGCATTTGAACAGATTGAGAATGCTTGTGCAAATGGAGGCTTCCGAAGACAGCTTCAGTTTGCAAGATGGACCACCGTTGTTTCCAGGTTCAGCCTCGTTGAGAATTACGTTAAGTTCTTTGCGGTATCTTATCCATTGAAAAAGGTTCACGTTACAAGCATATGGTGACGAAGCTTTGTAGTAACGAAATTCCGTTCCAAGCGCTTGCTCAAGGGAGGCGGCGATGTGGGTAATTTGAGTAAGGTTGGCGCAGATGTCGGCGCTGTAACAGTTTGCTGGTGTACAAGTCTGAAATTTCGATTTCAAAAAATATAAGTAGTACAAAAACTTGAGGCACTTTCGAGTGTTGTATATAATCAACATACCGTGGACGTTGTCGCCGTTGGGTTGCAACTGGCATGGGCCACTGTTACAGCTACAAAGCACAAAATAGCCGCGATATCTTGCTCGAGTCTTGATCGTTCCATCTTGAATAGTCAAGAAATTCAACCAGTTTGATGAGTCTCTGACCAATACCAAATGGATCTGTCGTAGGATAACTCAGGTATTTATACCCAAGAAATGCCTGAATTGGAACTGCTTGCGCATAAATATATACAAGGCCTCAGTATGTCTGAATAATCAAGCTGGTAGGTGAAACCTGTTTGTTTTTAAAAAAAGTGTCTGAAACTGTACGAGAGCTTGTATCAACTGTTTTGGATCATGTGAATTAATCATCAAATCAGAATTCATGCAGCAACAAGTGATTCACAAATTGAACAGCTGTCCTGATTCAGAATGGGGCGTCTACGAGCATTTGCTTTGTTTGCAGTTTTCGGTTCAGTCAGACCAGGGCTAATTAATCCTATTGGCTAATTGGAAAATTTTATTTTATGCCTTTTGTAAGATTACGGATTTATTTAAAACCCAAGAAGGTGATGGAATTTTTTTGCGAACAGACACATCTAACAATATTGTAAACAGATCAAGAAGAACTAAAATTTTAACAGAGGATTTTGGAACGAGAAGCAGAGGAATTTGTACACATAACTCGTTTCAGTGAACATTTTTTACTTTTACCGTGCCTGCAAAAAGTGTGCCTTAACACCACTGCAAATTTCGGACCTTAACGTTCTATGCTGGTGGCATGGTCTTTGATTTTATACTGGTACCGGTAAGAAGCTCGCTTTTTACGTACATTCTGTAGGTTTTTCAAAGTTTCGTTCAGACTTTCTTTCTGTGCTCCGTCGGGTTCTTCAAGACTTGGAGAATCCGGCGGAAGTTACCCCGTAGACAAGTTGGACTCAAAGTTTGGCCATGTTTGATCACCAGACGATTTCTGACAAGACTGTATAATGCGCTCAAGAACTGAACCTGATGGGCGCGCTCTAAATTATCACTAAATTATTTTAGCGTTGCGCAATTGAAGAATGATTGCAAATAGTAAAATTTCTTGTTACTCAGAGTTCCCTGGAATGTAACGTGATCGAATCAAGCTGGCCGGTAAAACCTGTTTACATGGACAAACTACCCCATGACTCTTTCATTGCGAGCTGAACAGGATTTTGCACAAGTCAGATGATTGTGAATATAAATTTCAATTTCAGATAGAATGAAAGAAGAATTTTTTCCAAATTATGCCAATAATTGTAAAGTTAAGGGTTTATTTTTAAAATAATTTTAAGTTAACAGGTATGTTGCAACAAATGATGAATGTTCTAAAAGGAACAGCTGGCCAGATCTTGTGAATGAATTTCAGATTTCAGAGAAGATAGCTCTTATTATTGATGGATTCTTGAATTTTGTGGAGATGAATTGTTTAAGATTCACTAAGCATTTTTCGTGACTTTTTTTCATCCGAGCCAAGTGGTCTTTAACACCACTTTCCCCGAGTCTTCCGGATCTTGACGCTCTAGACTGGTCGCATAGTCATTAAAGCTTGGCAGGTCAAGCCAGCGCTTTTTACGCACATTCTGACTGCTACTTGAAGTTTCGTGTGGTCTTTTTTGTATTGCTTCTGCTAGTTCTGCAAGTGTGTCATTTGAAACAATAGCCAAATAATCAAGAATATTTTTCATAGACTTTGTGGCCGTCGTGATGTATGTCCAATGTGAGTCTTGGTGGAGATCAGAACTGTTTCTAGGTTCCACAAGTTCCATCAACTTCTTCGTAGATTCAACGACTCTACTCCAAGCTTGATGTTTTTTGTGTATCAGGCAAGTTTCTTTGCTACTGTAAGCAAAACGGATGCGGGAGGCGGCACATTTGAACTTCTTGAGGAGGCTCGTGCAAACGGAGGCCTCTGAATATAGCTGTAGGTCGCAAGATTGGCTGTTTCCAGCTTCAGCTTCGTTGAGAAGTGTATTCAGTTCTTTTCGGTATCTTATCCATTCAAAAAGTGTCACGTTACAAGCATGTGGCGAATGTTCTTTGAAGTTTCCATTGGGGACAGGCTGCTGAAGGACGCTTCCGTTTCGGTAACGAAGCTCCGTTTCGAGCGCTTGCTGAAGAAATTGGGCCACGCGGGCAATTTCGTTAATGTTGGTGCAGACGGTGGCGCTGTAGCAATTTGCTGGTGTGCAGATCTGAATTCAAAAATTTGTCAAATATAGAGATGAATAGTCAATCAAAAATACAGCCGAGTTCAGTTGCTATATACTAACTTACTGGGAAAATTTTTGCCGGCGGAGTTGCGCCCGGATATGACGATGTCATGGCTATGGAGCACAAGACTGCTACGATTATGTGATGGAGTCTAGATTTCGCCATATTGCAGGGTGTTAAAAATCTGGCTTTACTTTGGCAACTGCTACAAGTTTCTGAGCACGTAGGTAATCGTTACTACGCATAAGAAAGATTTGACGGATGCCGTGGTTGATGCTGACGCATTAAAGTTGCTGAAGCCGGAAAACGGCGTAAAATATAAACAATAAACTTTCCTGGTCATGTCGTCTGTCTTTGTTTCCAGCAAATTCTACTTTCGATATTTATATTATTTGACGGCTCAAACAAAAAATTGTAATCCGTCATAACTGTCGTCTCAAGTCCATTTTACAGGACAAATTTTTCCAAGGGAATTACCGGTTTTCCTCGTGCATTATTTGGATAACATTTCTTGAATCTAGAAATATCGTTTTATTTCCGGCTGAACCGTGGTTATAATCTGTGGTGTCCAGGAAACAAACGAAACTTTTTAAATGCACTATTGTCTACAATTTTGAATGAAAGCTTATGTTGCATTAAACGCTAGAAAAGGATTCTAGAATGCCAACGTCCATTGAATCAAATTATGTAATGTGAGCAAAGTATAAATAGCTGTGAATAGTAAAGCTTAAAATTATTGTTATGAAGTTGACAAAAAGCTAATTCACCCTAAAGCCAAACCAAAAATTTTAAATGTACTCGAGACCTCTTCATGGGTGACTGAGTACATCCAACGCTTGTAACGCTTTGTAAAAGTCCGACGCGCCCTCTGGACACTTCTTGATGAAAGATTGGTTCGCAACATCTTTCGCATCCCCAGGACACAAGCATTGAAGAGCTGGACCGCTGGGAGTGTCGACACGTTCGCAGAAATACTCGCAGTTGGAATCCTTGCAGATGCTCTTGATGCCAATTTCGGCAAGTGTGTAGCCTGAGGCGATGCTGGTGACGTTCAAATCAGCCACTGACTGTCCGAGGAAAGTTTCATCAATTTGTTGAATTTTGAGCGCCCTGTTTGAATTTGGTCGTTTTCCATAAATCCATCCGCTGAACTTGTCGAACCAGAAAAGGTTGCCCTTGACTCCGGCGATGGCTGTGATTTGATGAGGGAAGTCTCCGAAGAATCTGGTAATTGTTATTGGGATTTCACCAGATTCGTCAATTTTATAACTGATTTCATAAATGTGGCTATTTCGATCAGCGGGGTCATAGAAAGCGGCAAACACTTTTTGAGCTGACTCGTCGCAGGCAATGGATTGAAGCATGTCGTACTTGAGGTCTTCGGTGGGCATTTTGCTGACAGAAATCTTCGATTCAGTCACTGAGACTTTTTTACGATTCAGCAATGGTAATTCTGTTTGGTTCGGGTTCTGAGTGAACCAGAAGAGAATTTTCTGCTCTGCGTCCACTGTTACATGGCCATCGATTTTGGAAAACGGGGCACATCGAAGTCGCATCGTCTTGTTTTTTCCAGGTGCGCTCAAAAATACGCATTGGTTGCCCGTTGTGACCGTGCTCGGTTTGAGCCAGTAAATTTCATCTTGAAGTTGATTGTGGCCTTTGATTATGTGCGTGGCTCCTGAAGTGCCGGGAATGACTTTGTTGTCACAAACAATTCCTTGGCTTTCGATGTGACAGAGTTGGCCTGAGACGAAAGTGTACTGAAAAGCCCGTTCCCCGGTGTGCATCAAAGATGCCACTTTTTCTGTGATTCGAACAGCGGATGTGGAAGCGTTCGGTGTTACAACATCGACGAGTAAGCGAAGGCTGCATTTATGGCCCTCCAGTAAAATCGGGTATTCGTCGGGACACGCGCACTTGTACCGGTTTCTCGTGTTTCCTGCAAGTGGAATGCACAAATGGGAACATTTGTGATTTCCTGTTGTGCAGGCGTTTGAAGTCTTGTTTTTATGTTGTTCCCGGTTCAAAATTGCAGCATCAAAGGACAGCACTTTCTCATGTGGACCAAAGTTGAATACGACAGTGTCCTCGGCCTGGTTTTCGGTTGTTCGGGTGCAAACGATGTTGTCCCATCGAAGCTCTTGAGAAGTTGGTTGCTCCGGTTGACAAATGAACTCACTTGAATTTTTTCTGCTCTCCACCCAACAATAGTCATTTCCACCGACGAGAACAAAAAGTTTTCTAGAATTAACCACGTCGCTGCTGCTGGGTTTGTCCATTCGAAGAGTTTGGGATTTGACCTTTGTGGTGTAAGTCAGCCCTCGGTTTCCAAAACTTGTAATGAAGTTCATTCTCAAACTCATTGAATTTCGAAAAGGCTCCATTGTCGAAGGAAAGCGTCCAAAAGTTTCTCCGTCACTCGTTCGCATCACGTGAATCAATTCATTTTCTTCGGCTTCAAGATATCCAATTCTGTGTTTGAGTGGATCAACCGTTAAGAACGCTGCGTCCATCTGCAGATCCGTGTAGCCCCAAAGACCGTCGTTTTGGCTGAAATGGCAGTAAAGCGTTAATATTTCCGACGTTCCAGACTTTTGGTAGCGAATGCAGCCCGACAAAGTGATTTCGTTGTTCTCCAGCCACGTGACGATCCAGCTTGAATTTACGTCGTTTAAATGTGTTACCGCCAAAACAGTCAGTTTCGTTTTCGGCGCTTTCCACGGAACTTGCGTGAAGCTTTTCACGTTTTTGTAGCTGTGACAAGTGATGATCAGTTCTTCGGAAAGACGACTTTGAATGCAGAAACGTTCAGGGTCATGCGAAGTCCAAAGCGGCACAATCCCAATGGGCTGAATTCCACGTTTTCCAGTGACTGCCTCCAAATCCACGAGTTTTGTTTCTTGATTGAAATAGTTCACAAGACGGACAACAGGTGTCGCTTGATCTGAATTTTGCGTCAATACAGCAGCAACCGTCTTCTCCGAAGTACATTTGTTTTTGGAATCTACCTTGACGCCGTAGTGGCTGAAGGGACAACCGCAAGTGACACCTCTCGGGAATTTTGGGAAGCATCTATGGCTGCAGACGTCACATTCATCACGTCCCACTGTAGTCTCCCGGTATTCCGCTATCTCCAAGTACGTACTACCTGCGTTTTGGGGCAACGGACGACATTCAATTGACTTCGAACCGGTATGCTTGACTCTGCAGATTTCTTGCCGGGTATCTTCATCACCTTTCGAAGCCAGGAAGTACAAGAACGACTTATGAACGAAGTTGTATTCTGTGGCCTTTGGAACATTGGCGGCCAAGTTCAAAAACTTCAGTTCAAGTGGTCGAGCTGCTCCTAATTCTGCATACCGGATGTACCACAAATAACCGTCAGACTTAACCACGTAGAACGTGCTGGAGCTCGTATCGCAAGTCAATACAAAACCGTGACCAGCTTCCTGCTCAACTGTAAAATTCGCCATTTGGGTTGGCACGCCTGAATCATCAAACGCCCAAAGAACCAATTGTGAATTTTTATCCACTGTCGCCAAAACCCCTCGATTCCAGTCCATCGCAAACGTCTCAAATTCTTCGTCGGGCAGCAGCGCAACTCTGTCGTTGTCCTTGTTCAGAAAAATTAAATGCAGTTTGCTTTCACCCGCATCCAAGTACATGAGCCTTTCGCCGAAGTCGTCGAGTTCCAATCTCGGCTTGTGAACGCTGCGACGAACTTGATCACGCCGATTGCGGAAGTACATCACCGGAGTCCATGGCGATGCATCTTTGAGACACTCCAAAAACGGCGGTGCGGCCAGAGCATAGCAGCTGGTATCTGCAGCCCCCGTCAAACTGGAAGGTCTTGCAATGTCTCCATCTTTGAAGGCCTTCAAAACTCTCTGTTCTTCGGTCTCAGGATTGTAGGTTGAAAGCTGTGTTTTGTCGTTGAAGTTATTTGTGAATTTTTCTAGCAGAAGAAGTTTTGGCCACGGATCTATATTTAAGTTTTGACAAAAATTTAGCGAAATTTCAGAAGCTGAAATTCTTGTTATATTTTTTTCTCCATCGAAATTCTAACCTGAATTTTTGCTTCCACTCGCATCGATTTTAGAAACGATAGCCACCAGCACTAGCGTAGACAAAAATGTAGAAATCTTGGCTCCAGCCATTTTGACGTCCAAAAATATGGGTAACCACAACGCTCACAAGTCTGCAAGCTTCTGACTGAGAAAATATAAAAAATTGCCAACTCCAGAACATATTGCTAATTTGACCGGATTGACTTTGCCAATTTCCTATGAACAAGCTAATCAAAACTTCACCAGAACTCGCTATCTTAAAGTACTTTTATTTCCGTTCATCAAACTTGATTACACTATATAAATCACAGACCCAAGAGGAACAAGACAAAGTCAAATTACATTAACTACAATAATATTTTGTCTAATATATTTTTACGTAATCCGGTATAAATTAAACCTAAACCGTTCACACATTTTCCCGCTTATGCTACAACAGCGTCTTCAACAGCATCCGAAATACTATTGGCGCTAGCAGATTCAGCAGCGGCTGGAGCCCGAGTTGGAGTATCAACAGTAATTCTGAAGCTGTCGCTATTGCTTGCACTGGCGCTGGAGTCTTCAGAAGCAGCCTGAGCGTCCAAATATGCTTGGATTCCAGAAGATCCTCCGCTGCTGCTTGAAGAACTGCTGCTGCTGCCACCGCCACCGCCACCGCCGAAACTGCTGAACAAGCCAGTAATGCTGGATAAAATACCGCTGGCTCCACCGCCACCACCGCCGCCCAATCCTGACAAGAGTCCAGAAATACCGCCGGCGGGAATGAAACGAGTAACTGCTTGCAATGGAGTTCTACGGACGTAGGGGTCGTCGTATTCGCGCTTTTGGTTTCCGCGGTCATAGGTCAAGTAGTTTTGGTAGTTGAAGAAGGGGTTGCGGCCAAGTCGCTGGGCAACGCTGCGAAGGGTTCCCAAAGCGCCTGCGGCGGGACTTGAAGAAGAGTCGCTGGATCCGGTAGCGCCTGCCAACAAACTGGCGATTCCTCCGCTGCTGCTGCTGCTGTCTGAGCTGCTGCTGCTGTCGCCATAACGTCCGCCTCCTTGGGCACGTTCGATGATCTGGTCTCGAAGGCCGGGGAATTCATCTCCGAAGGCAAGGGCCAAGGTTCGGTAGACGGGATGGCCACGGAGGGCGCTGTTGACCACTTTGGCGTTCTCGGCAGAGCTTCGGAAGAGGCCCAAGGGACCGACGCCAGAGCCTGTGTAGAATTGACCGTTGAGACCGCGACGGGTGTCCAACGTACAGTTGACGGCTACGGCCGCCAAAAGCGTTAGCCTGTAAAGCAAGAAAAAAATATTTTGTTAGCATTTTGTCCTCTATTTCATTATATATAGGTCCAGCTGATTTATTTCATGCTTTGTCCAGTTTTCCAGCAATTCAGTTGCTTCAGCTCCAGCATTTTTTAAGGCCAACGCGGAAGACTACTGTGGTCATACTCAACCGTATTTTATTGTCAAATGAAAATTTCTAGCTGTTTTTCTCACGCCGCATTAACTGAGAGAGCGGCGCGCCTGTCTGTATTCCGTTAAATTTTTGCAATGCGCTCATAGTGCATAGCGCTGCGCGCTTTGTGAGAAAAATCCAAGTTCCGCAATAAGCTTGAATTAAATCAAATCCAGTGATTTTTATGCATAAACAATATAATAAGTTTTACGCATGTATTATTACGCAAGAAAAAGCGCGCTACAGCGCATAGCGCCATGATAAATAGGTTTCGTAACTCTCTTTCATACTTTTCTTGTAGAGCAAGGTCGCTTCAACAGTCAGTCATATCTCTCCCAACGTCGTCTTTTAATGAACCTTTAGAACCCAAGTTTTTTAAAAGCATATGTTTGTGTGAATACAGAAAAGGAAGAAACAAAACAAGCCGAGCTTTATCTCATCTATGCTTGCAAAGCGTGTAGTAAAACAGCGCTTTAGTTCACTTCCTGTTTGCTCATCCCTCGCTGTACGTACGTAGTTCAAGTTCAAGAACGTTTGCAAAAACTCTTTCTTGGCTTGTCCTAGGCTTTACAGACGATTCAAGTTCAATTCCATATTTTTGTTTCGGCTTTTAAAGTTACTTGCCATTTTTGTTTTGGCTCTTTGAAGTTACTTGCTGTTTTTGGTTGAGGTTTTTCAATAACAAATTGCAGAATGACCAAGTTGCAAAATCTCTAAAAATTACAAGAATATTTGTTTCCTTCGGAACATTTTGGCAATGCCCTGCACGAAAAGTCAATCATCAATCAACAGCACGCCTCAACAGATGAGCAAATGGCAAAGTTGCGTAATAATACTGCTTTGCATTCCCACGTCACGTCATTTTCGCCAAAATAAATATTAACGTCATTCATTGCAATTATACAGAAATCAAGTTTCTCGTCGAAATTCACCTATTAGGTATTTCAGAATCCTTAAAGTTGCCAAGACACCTCCGCAAGAATTTTTTTAGTTCCAAGGAAATTAATTACAGGTACTTTCAGGAAACTTTACGTTTAGCACACATGTAGTGCTGGACAAGCCCAATCTAAAAAATATTCCTGGACAAGCTGCATTTAAATTATGTATGCATTATACCGAATGACTCTGTTGCAAAATAATTTTTTGCCAATTCAAAAAAGACTACAATTGCATACGCCCACCTGGATGAATAAAATTACCAACTTGAAACATTGTTGCTTGAAATGCTTGAAGCTAAACAAGTTTATATTCGGGATCTGCTAGTGATTTTATTTGATTGATCAACAACATTTTTTTAATTTGAACCTGTATTCGTCAATTTAATTGTGACATGACAGGCAGTTTGTTTCCAGCACATTCCGGCTCAGTGTCAACATCAACCAGAATTATATTTAAACTACTCGTTTGGCAAGTTTGAACCAAATTTCCAGTTGATTATATTCTTGTGCCATTCCAACTAATGACTTACTAACACTTGACTAAGAAAAATCAGTAAAAAACGCACCTGTGTCAGGCCCAATTAGCAGCACGTCAAAAGAAAATTGTCATGAGACGAGCGAGGCAAACTGCTTGTATGTAATTTCACAATTTCTGCCATTCTTAATTATATACAATGTGCAAACGGATCTTTGCATCTTCAACAGGAAGTCCTTCTTCACCTTTGACTTGACGCAACAATTCCTGTTGTCCATGATCATATGATGAAGCTCCAACTTTTGTTATGCAACAATGTTTTTATGCCCACAAATCCTGCGGCCTAGCGGCACCAAAGTCAACCACTACCAGCAGCAACCATACGGTTGATGGTGGATGCGGTTGTATACTTATATACTTGCCTTTATCCACAATTTGCATTTAATCACATAACATGCCCTTGTTATCCTGTATGCCTTTTTGCCATACGCCAAGATCAAGGTCCACTGGTTTGGCAGTTGTTTCTTATCAACCTTTTGCTAGTTTCGTAATCATGGGCTTCTCCAAAAGTCTTTAAGAATGCAGCAGCGTTCACCCATCAAATTATGCCAACTGATTTCACACATACTTTAGGCTATTTGATTGTAGCTGTGAATGAGCAAATTTAACTTGGAATTGCGGTACATTCTATAGGACAAGAAATGGCAAAATAATCTGAATTCAAAAAACCTCAGACAGGAAATTCCTTAGGGAAAATACATGAATTCGCCAGGCTGGCAAAGATAAGAGTCAGTCAAGCTTTATAAGCGGTACATATTTAGGAGAGGCTTGTGCCACAGATTACAGACAAAATTCCAGGAACTTCGCTTTTGATTGCGGTTCTCCACCGAGAGGATGTGGAATGTTGTAAAGCGGCTTTGCCAAAATAAATTATTGGACCGAGAATACATGGAAAGTGTGTTGAAATACCGCCATTCAGAAGCGCGGATTGTTTCGATGAATTATACGTTGTACATAATGTAACGGCCGGTAAATTGACGACGACATGTATCAAAAGGCTTTTTGATGGCTCTAAAAGCAGGCTTTGCTTCTAGACTTTTGTCGTATGCTAGCACCAAAAGTTTCTAAGAGTGCATGTGAAACGCTAGAAAATATATACTTTTTGTCTGAACTTTTAGGAGATGCATTAAATTTCACACTTGATTACTCCCTCGCTATTGTTAAAAATTTTATACGTCCTCGAAAAGTGTCTAAACCGCCTCCACTTCAAAGAGCCTAAATGGACGAATTAAATCAACTCTCAGAAATTTCCCATTCTCCACTAGAATTTCGAAGCGTCTAATTCAATTTCGAACGTTAGACGACTTCAAAGGTTCCGCCTGAGTCGCTTCTATGTTCTAAAAGCTGCGGTGCCGTCAACACCTTGTTAGACTCATAACGTTATGGAGCGTCTCTGAACTTTGATGTATATAATTTAGCCTTGGGCTTTTAAAAACATCTGTGTAATATCTACAACTCCCGCCTAAATTCCAAAAACCCGATTTGTAAACTATTTTTACGGCTGTGGCCCCAAGCCCTTTTTCGTATATTTAAACTCGAGCGAAAACTCCAAGTTCGCAGGTATTTTGGCTAATATTTCCCGCTACATGAAAACACGTGGAACTTTCTCAAACCGATTCCAGAGATATGTGAAATCAACGCTTCAACCGCCCCAGGCGCTTCACAATACCGCAACTTTGAGAGATAATAATTTTGGTAACACACACTTGTTGTAAAATTTCCGCTTCAAGTAACTAACAAATTCAGTCGCTTCGGATAAGAACCACAGCGGCTGCTTTCCTGTCTGTATCCATTGACGTCAGAAGTTCGCCAAGCTTGTGGACCACAAAGTTGTGGGTTTCGGTGTACCATAAACAAGTGAAACTTTTGTCAAATACACGTTTAAAAAATTCTACCTCAAATTTAAGATGCTTCAACTGGATTAAACTGGAACCAATTTAGAATTTAGAAGAGCAGAGAAAACGACAACTTACCCGATTACAGTCCGAAACCTGTGCATTGTGGGAACTTGAATACTAACTCGGACACTCCTCTACAGAACCTTCACAGTCTTACTCTGATTCAAGAATGACCATTAGACGCTGAGCAGAAGACGAGTAAATGGGTTGGTGGGGATGCTGCGAAATATTGTTGAAGTTGTGGCGCTGATGGTGGGGGCATTGTTGGCTTGGCGATCTATAATAATGGAACGTCGTCGTCGTCGTCTTCGATACATCCACTAGCACTTGCCCTTGGAAATACATAAGATTCGCCGACCGAACAAGCAAATAGTAAGTAAGAACACGCTTGCATGGAATAGGTAAACGAGAAGCCAACTTGATTACAGCAAGGCTGTAATTTAAACAGAGAGGTGCATGGAGCAAGAACGATGAGTATTGACGCTGCGCGCAGCGCAGCGCTTAAGCGCCGCCGCATACACGTAAATATATTTGCTCAAAAAGTGTGGAATTACATAGCAGAAAGAAGAGACAAGAGATGAGAAAGATACAAATTGAATATAGAAAACTTGGAGATTCCATAAAACTACATATTCTTGACCAAAGGCCGACGCTGATATCCATACACCTGGCTGAGTCATATTATTGACCAAAAGACATATCCTTCATTCAAAGCTGCTATTATCAACTTATGAAGCATTCAAGGAAAATAACCATGTGTTTTCCCACCTTTTTCAATCACCAAATTAATTTAGCTAACGCACGTCCATGAGAAGAGGCAGAAAAGAAAAATCAAACGTGACTGACGTATTTGCCAGGAGGACCCAAAGGATTCTAAAGGTACTGCTGAAATTGGCAGCTGTTGCGCCTATGACATTGGCCCATGAAGATGCAGCGCAGGTCATCATCCAAGAGCGCAGCGCGCGCGCACGCGCGCGCGCTGCGTACCTTTGAAGTTCACCTTTGGCCAGGTGAATCAGAAACAAGAAACAAAGTAGCTAGCTGATCGATGGAGATTTGTAAAAGCTTTTCAAGGTGAACCATTTAACTTGGGGTCATTTAGCCAAGTGAGCATGAAAAAGGTTGGACGACGATGCCAGCCAACGTTAATCAAAGAATATATGATTGACTTTGCTACCGACTGACTGCGACTATAGCTCAAACCAGTTGATTTATATAATAACTGATTTATCGGCTCTTTTTACTTACGGATATCACCTCGCCTCGTAACAATGCCAAATCTGATTAGAAAAGAAGCAGCCGCATAACGTTAACTGGATTGAGGACATTATGCACCTAATTGGCGAATTATTTGCAAGTACTTTTAAGGGCGTACAAGTGGCTCAAGTAGCCTCAAGGAAATATTTTCAAGTACAATCAAGGATACTTATCGACATTTTTCGTCGTTCAAGCTAACAAGGCTTGATGTTCGATGATGCTCATGTAAATGCCAGGACATTAGTTTGTACGGCTCAAACAGGTAAATCAGGTACTATTTTCTTGTCTGGATCGGTCGGTTATATAATATTATATTTTAAAGTAGCTTGAATCCCAAGTTCAGGTTTAAGCGTCAAATCCGAAGTACGTCAAAAGATCCAGGCGGTCAGTGCATGTGCAAAAATTTATAATATATAAAATATGCGGTTTACCTGCGTAACAAACTCGTTGTTGACCTATTACTTTACATAGCGACCAAATAACTTGATTTGTGACGTCATTGTTGCTGAACTGGTCCAATGGCAAAAAAGGTACTTGTTCAAGTATAAATTCTATGAATATTTGTAGCGCGTGTAGCAATGGAAAGACCGATTAAAAATAATTGATAATTACAATCAGATTTGGAGTATTCTGCAGCTAAACTTCTATTGGTCATCATCGTCATCATAGATTCAAGGCAACGGCAGCATTGCAGAGGTGCAGGAATATATATATTCTCTGAAAGGACAAGTTTTTGCGGATTCCCAAATACTTAATTCATTTTAGTCATAACAGCGAAATACAAGTTGCGAAACGCGTGAGGGAATTGGCACTTCGCTACGACAACATTCTTTGATTTTCTGCTGATCAAGTTTCCTTGTAGTTTTTTACGGAAACTCGTTCTATTGCTTGCTATTCATACTTATTTCAAGCTTAATACATAAAATATATTTGTAGAGGCAATCTCGCAAAATGCTCAATGTAAAAGCCGTGTGACAAATGCTTTGAATATGATAACAAGGAGCGGAAGAAAGTCGTGTCATGAATTTCTAGCAGCAGATGATATAAAAACATATTATGAATATATAACGGCACAAACAGCATATAATGTGAGAATTTGAGACGAAATCGATAATGATGGGATTGAGTAGTAGGCCAAGTTTCTTGAATCTTGGAACGTGACTAGTCATTCGTAGACACCCATAAAATTGCAATAATATGTAACTCCAGTGACAGCACCGTAGCAAAAATTGCTCAATTTCGCATGACGGCCCCTACATGAATTCTGCATTAATTTGGCTAGTTTTTGCAGAAGCCAATACACTGCATTATTGTAAGACATGCGAAATAGATGAGCATTTTTAAATCGTTTACTGACTAGACGTCTGACAAATGCGTCAAAGAACCGGCTCGGCTAGTGATAACTGTTTTTAACCATTTCGTCATTGTTTTCAACGTTTCAATGTTTTTTCAGAGTCTGATTAGCAATCAAATTTCGCAATTGTGATGCACTTTTGATTAATTTGATGCATCTTTCGGCAATGTTTTGATGTGAAGAAGGGGAAAATATATAAGGTTTCACAAGGAGGAAAACTTGACCGAAGATTCGCAGAGGAAAAGATTGGAAATATGCGGTCGATTACGTGCTCCTTCCTAAAAGCACAGTTTAGAAACTTTGCAGGCTTTAACAGAAATAAAAATTGGCAAATTTTGTTTACTGAAGGTTGAACTGGATTCTACATAACGTTTTGGCAATATTAAAAATTATATTTTAACAGAATAAAAATCTCATTTCTTTCAAGAAAAACTCATTGCCAAAGGTCACAACGGCGGCTCTTTTGTCTGTGTGGAGTAAACGCTTGGATTTTGTCAAGATTGATTCATTTCGCGAAACAAATTTTCCCATTCAGAGGCTAATTGGCTGAAAAGTTAATTTTTTCCTACAAATGCCAGAACAAACGTCCATAGCCATTGTACATTGTAGAATTTCAAGAACAAAAAAGCAGTTTTTGACTCGTTACAAAAAGCCAAGAAAATTCAAGAAACAAAAACTGGAATTCTCATCCTCTGTTTCCTTTCACAGGCCTGGAAACAAAAAAAACATATTTTGGGCTTGCGAAACTTGCGAAATCCATACTGGTTTGTGAACGCGACTGTGGATTTCCAGGACGTTACTCCTGGTCTCAGGCATTGAATTTATATTATTCTGTTGGATTTACCTGAGTTTAAAGGTGTAAAACCGTCTGATTTATATTATAAAGCCGTGTAAATGGTCATTGGCCAATAAACTTTAGTGACATGTTATATTGCTTGTTGATTGCTTTTTTCTCACCTGTTCCTTCAATGTTCTTCCTCGTCATCACAATTCAGGGTTAGCCAGTGAACATTACTTCATAAGCGGAATTACATTGTGGTGGCCACACGTGAATCAACATTGACCTTTGAACTTGAAGCTGGGTTTGGGTAAATATATATGCTAGAATTGGGAATAATATTACGTCAAACACGAGTTTGCCTGCGGGCATAAAAATGCTGAAGTTTTAGCTAGAAAAATAGCGAATAATCTAACAAATACAATGTATAACGTATTAAAAACCATTATTTTCTGGGAGTGTTTATGTTGAATCTGCTTTTATAGAACCTCGTGTCAGTATATTTTATTTGAGCAACAGCGTTTGACAACCTACGCAACTTTTGGCTTTTTCAAGTCCTTAAAAATGTATTAGTCATACTTTTGGGCCGAAACTTGATAATTTTTTTTACTTTTTTCTAAGGTTGTATAACCGCGTATGGACAATATACATTATGCAATTAGGAAAATTCTGGACTCTGGAAGACTTTTTCCGGCATAAAAACTTGTCGTGTTTCTGTGCTGTACAAAGCAAAATGCAACTTGTCAAAAAGAACAAGCGTTTTCTTGTCAAGTAATTTTAGTAATTGCCTCTGATCTTGATATTAATCGTTTTTTACAACCTACACAAGTTGTTCATTTAACAAAGTGTCTGTAAAAAAATGTGGATGCTGCCGTCGCTTCTTCATCAATTTTATATCCATTTAATTTACAAAGCTTAGCCTTGCTAAAAGCCAGCAGACAAAACGCAATGGAGGCATTAGTGCGGTCATTAGTAGGAAACAAATTTGTTACTTTGTCCGACGAACTTACGTGACGCTCTTCCAACCACAACCGTTTGCGTGTCTATGAGAAAAGTTTTACCTCAACGAGTTTCCATGTTTTTGGCAACTATTTTGGGGTAGTTTTGCTGGAAATGTTTCCAAGTGTGAAGGAAAAAGAAGTATAGCGCTTCCGTAATTTGGCAGATTTGATGTACCATTTTTCTAACATATTGTTTCTTGCTTTAGTGGATTTGTCAGGGTTAATTTGAGCTCCTGTGATCAAGTAAAGGGCTTTGTTTCTCCACAAGTTCTTTGAGTTGAT
Source organism: Sphaeridia pumilis (assembly GCA_034698345.1). Classification (NCBI taxonomy): domain Eukaryota; kingdom Metazoa; phylum Arthropoda; class Collembola; order Symphypleona; family Sminthurididae; genus Sphaeridia; species Sphaeridia pumilis. Next base: position 19,478 of record JAQGBJ010001719.1, read on the forward strand.
GCACGTTTTTATGAACAAACACGGATACAAAATTTTTCAACAGCTTGAAAAACGAGAATAAGAAACGATAGGGAGATTCAGGAGGCTAAAAACTGTCATGTCAATTTTGCAAAAGTTTTGTCAGGTAATTTTCCGGTCCTAGGTTTGCACGATCAGCAAAAAATATCAATCACATTACTTACATACATATTGACTATGTTGTGAATTTTGAATTTTCACAGAAGCTTTATTGAAGGCCCAGCACTTTGGAAGCACTTTTGAAAGGTTTTTGTAAAGGCCCAGGCTCAAGAAATTTTTAAAAGCCAACAAAAGTTTTTCAAATGTTCCGAGAATCGCTTTACCTGGAAACCGTTTTATTGAAAAACTTCAAAGAGAAAAATTTTGTTCCGGTTTTAGACGCAAAATTCTAGGAACATTTCGGTCTGTTGAAGCGCGGGATTTTTTTCGTGGATTCACAAACGTGTTACGTGTTCAAATTTTTAGATGCATGTTCTTACACAATCATATCAAAACATATAAATGTCAATATAGATGACAAACGTAAGAAAATTCCAGGACAAAATTATTTTCATGTCACTCTTTTCCCTGCCTTTCTTCTTGTTCCGGTTTGGGATTTCAAGAGAAATTTACAAGAGATAAAAGAACATCAAGAAGATTTTCTCTGCGTAAAAATTCTACAAGGCTACATGCCCGGCTGCCAGCAGTCAGCGGATCAAAAAAATCTGCTTTTGTCAAGAAGGATCACTCTTGAAGTTTCTTAGAATTTGATTCACGTTGATATACGCATATAATACTAGTTAACCAGCTTTATGACAACAAAGCGGGAACTGCCAAAGGCAGACACTTGCTCACACAGCATACCCGCCCGGAAACAAATAAATTATAGACAAGTCCCAAGAGAGAAAGCAAAGACAAACTTGTTGAATAATACACAAAAAAGACAATTTTGCTCATCTAAATATATACATAAAATATTTAGCTGCGCTGTTTGTTTGAACACGCGCGGAGCTGGAAAAGCCAACAAAGCGTGGATTCCTATGCTTCTAATACAAGTTGTCAATATATTTTTGCCATTCCTCGTTGATCTACAGTTCAGAAACAATTACAAATTCCCATGTTGAAAGTTCATCCAACCAAACTTTTGACACAATTGATTAAAACTCTCGCCCGAAGTTGATATTTGGCTGACTGGCAAAATACAAAGGCCGGGAAATATGATATAACTTCAAACAAATAACTAACGTTACACACACGTGCTAACGTTCCTGAAATATCCCCAAAATTTCCCTAAAACCAGAGCAATTTATCTGTACACATAGCGGTTTCCGGCAAACCGCTGTATTTTACCTGATCAAAAAGAAAGAGAGTAGAGCAAAACTACGGGCAAACTAAGCGCTTTTGTGCTATTTTATATAGCTTCGGAACATTATGTGTACGTGAAGTATGATTGAGTGAAATCTGGAACCTCATCAATCTTGTCTAATCGAGCTTGTGAGCGACATTTT
>JAQGBJ010001720.1:0-20974 GCA_034698345.1 Sphaeridia pumilis
GCAACCCGTAGCGTCCTCCTGCTTCTTCTAGCCACTCATGCTTCTAGCCATGCAGTTGGGTTGTAGCAGTCGAGCTGTAAAGAATCTAGAATCTAAGCTATTAATAGATTTTCTCACGGTGTTTCAGTCCGCCGTAAAATAAGTTCTCCCAATTTTAGACGCCTTGGCCCTTAAGGACCAAGCCGTAGCTAGAGCTATCTGTGTGCCTATAATTTGTGTGGAAATCGATATTTGGTATACAATATACTTTTGGTGAAAATTAATCTTGTCTGTGTGTGGATCAACATTTATTGAGTAGACAAGAGCATGGTCGGAAGCCTAAAGGCTTTTACGTGTCGCTAGGAACTCAGAAAACGTCCACCCGTAGCAGTTATGTTAAACTAGTTAGCGAGGAATATCGTTTATCCGAGTCTGAACGCCACAATGCAATATAAATTTGGCAATATAAAAAACGTGGACTAAACAAAAAAGCGGAAAGAATTAATGTAACGGCACTTCCCACGAGGTAATATCAACCCACAGCCAAAACCCGGAGTCATGATCGGCTGAAAGCATAAACTTCAGCCCAGCTCGCTCCCAACCACTGTTCAGGTGAAGCTCTGGAATCGCCGTTGGAAACCGAGACGCTGTTGACCTTTCCTGCGCCAGCCACTGCACATTGACCCTTCCACGTCAGCGCAACAACTAGCACCCACTGGTGCCCGAAAGTGTTCCAGTGTTCATTCATCCGTTTGTCGTACAACCACAACACCATCTCAAAGGCATTGACCGCCTTCAACATCATCAACATGAACACCGAGAGCAGCCTCACATTGGTTATAGGTCAGGTAGATGGCATGTGGCGCTGCCTCAACAAGTTGGGGTTTGATGAAGGGAAATCTTCCATTAATTTTGATCTGGGTGATGGTGTGAAGTTGGTCTAATATTATCTGCAAATGTTCCTGGTGCAAAACAAAATCAAGCTTCCATAAAGGTGCTCAAACTGTCGATGGCTAGCTCGCAATGATTGTGCCAATCAGAACCTGAACTTTGCGAAATCTTAATTTACACACGATTCGACTTCATGCCAAGTACCAGTGTTTTGGTGAAATGTTGTACGCTCGAGCATGCCTTTCACAAGGATTCTGAAATCTCTTCGCGCTACGCCTCCTCGATCAACTGTTCTGGACATTGAAGACTCGGGCAAGCAGCTTAAGGATAAGCAACAGCAACAACACAGAGCTTCGACTTATTGCGAAGAGGAGCTGGTAACTGAAAATTCCCGCCAAAACGCTGAGCTGTCTGAAGAAAGTCCTCCTTCAATCACAACGAACACCTCATTTGACGATAGTGACGATGGTGGAGTGGAAGATGAAGAGCAGCTGTTTACCAACGTGGATGGAGACATGGAAGGAGAATCGTCCTCCAAAATGGCCACCATGGAAGGAGTTCCACCAACTACTACCTCTCCGGGTTCTAAAACTTTCAGCGATTTAAAGCCGATGATGTCCTTTATCCGTTCAGAAAACTGAATACATGCAAATTTTGCGCTTGGTTGTACACCGGCAGCGGAATGAACGCTGCAATGCATGCAGTCGTGGGCCAAACTTAGTGTATGAAATACGGGATTCTCTCTTTTCTTTATTGGGATCCTTTAAGCGATGAGCTACTATCGTTTGAATTTTAGGGCTTAAAATTACCCGATATGGAGTGAAGCCGGTTGCAGGATGCTAGAGATTAAAGGAAACAATGAGATTATATTCTCAGACGAATCATGGATGGATACTACAGGTAGCATTTCAAGTTCACTTAGCGGTCTCGAATTTCTACCTCGCGTGATTTCACTTCAACAAGGCATTTCAAGTTTCAAATAGACTTTTGGGCTCTTCCTCACATGAATCATCCATTTTCCATTCCACACAGCTAAAAATCTGTTCATATTTCCTCAAAATATCTCCACTCCCTCGTGTTCGTGAAGCCGCATTGCCAAAAGTCACCAAAGGTCTCCACCGGAGGTTTCGATGTTGTCTCAGAAAGTTATTATCACACTTCGTTGAACTGGGCGTCAGTGTCGTAGGAATTGCAGCAAAACTTCAGTGCATAAACTAACTTGCCTTGTCTTTGTTCAGCTGACAGACGACGATCAAACGTGAGCCACTTTAACGTATTCTTATGCTTCAGAAGCTTAGCTTCTTGTGCTGGTGCAAGTGGTAGATTCGTTTTCACCATTTATTTCACCGTGCCACTTATTCTACATTTGTTGTAATAACTCAAGAAAGGCAGGGTTTTCCCCATCCTTTCTGTATCAGCAATTATCACGTATTAACAAAGTACTTTTCAGCATTCAGCAATTCTCTTGTTTCTACACTATCTGTAATATTTTGACTCAACTTTCGAAGGACGAGAGAAAGCTCAGGGGTGGACGTTGGTGGACTTGTTCTCATGACGACACTGAGATTACAGCCCGTATTGAAGGTAAGTTTTCCACCGTCGTTAACCCAACTCAGGAATATGTATTATAAAAAACTAAACTTCAAACTAATTCATGATTTTGAACTTGAGCCGGAGCTTGAACAAGTTGTGTTGAATGAACATGACAGCGACAAGGCCCGTGGTGGGTTCCCGGGTCCACGAACTTGGGACTACGGTTTCAGTTGTGCCAATGGCGAACAGAACATCGGGTAGGGGACCATGGTAGTCGGTGATGTTGCAAAACCGAGTTACTGGACGAACGTTGACGGTCCAACCCCTCAGAAAGACGAACTCGTCGTTTTTCCAGCTGGAAACCGCCTGTAGGAGTGAATGTAGCACTGGAAGGGCTGAATGACCGCTGTGGCCGTGGAAAACGACATCGGGCAGGTAGCAGGGTCAGTGACTGGACTAAGGCTGATGATTCTATCCGACAAAGTCCATAAAGGTCATTTCAAAGCTCTGAACCCCGGCCCCCTGTTCCCACCGGTGGGGGTATGAGGTTGGGTTGTCGTTCGTACGAGATTGGGATACTGGGCTTCGAGGTCCTGAATGTGAGCATCATCTTTCAGTTAGGCCTCTTCCAGTTGGCTGAATTCCTCTCGAACCCCTGGAAGTTCCCGAAATTTCGCCCGATGGGTATCCAAGAGCTTTTGGACTTCTTGAATTTGCTGTGAGGCTTTCTTTTACTGCATTTGCTAACACTACTGTTTCTCGAATGCTTCCACCCTCGCCAATAAACGACATTCTTGCCTTAGCTAACGAAGACGCACCTCTGCCCTCCCTTACCGTTGAACTCATACGCGCGCAGCGCAGCGCATACTATAACATGGTGGCTCATGAGCTATTATTTCAATTTCGCGTTTCTTGCATCTCTCCTCTTGACTTTCATATTGACGTGCTTCGGAGGCAAAGGAAGACTTCGACGGCGTGAAATTGGAAACATGCCTGATTTTTGGTAGGTTCGTTGCGTACTGTTTGTGACTTGAGAACGAGAAAAGCCAATTGTTTGGCGAAGCTGCAGCGGCTTTTGCGAAAGCTGCAGAAGGGTACAGGACCGAAAAAGGGAAGGAACTGGCTGCAGCTGCGGGCGGATTCAGAGGTCGTGGCAGTAGTTGTCGTGGCCGCCGTGGCAACGGCAACAGCAACTCAAGGGGAACCCAAGACAGAAGAGGTAACGAAAGTGGCTATAACTGCAATGGATATGACCGTTTTGCCAAAGACTGCAACCAGGTAAACTCAACCGCCGGGCTCGCAACAACCACAACTTCCGGGGCATCAACAGACGCGGAAAAAATTAATCAATTAATTATTTCCACTTTTTCATCTAGTAAACACTTTTTTCATTGGAAATTCTTTGTTTTACCATGTCACATAAGTATAGTAGTTGCCATGTCTTGGTTGATGTTGCGCAGCTGTCTGCTTGGTATTCATGACAGGTACCGTTGTTGGCAGCTATTTTCCTGTTATCTTTTGACTCGATAGAAATTCAATTGGACAGAATCAGAAGCAGTACCATTAATTAGTACATTTCATTGTAGTGTCAAGTATCATGTTCGGATAGATGGCTTGGGAATAACAGGTATTTTCAATTTTCAAGTAGTTCGAAATTTACTGCTTGAGATTGTAGCATAGTTGGAAAACTGATGGATGAGTAAATTGTGTCGAAGGATTAGTGAGGAAAGCGTCATGTAAAAAACTCCTAACGTGAGGAAGAAGATGGTTCCATGATTCGATTTGACCAACCGGGTTCAAGCTACGGAAACTGATTGGAATCGTAGTGTACCAGTGTTCTACTGGGATATTCTTCGTCCAGGTTCCAGAGTCGGGCAATCGTATTGAAGTTTTTATCCTTCTCTCCAATTGGACATTCGGGCGCTCCTGTTACTTCGATACCGAGTAGCGCCCGTGTAGTTGTGTCATTCCCCAGGTTAGGTCACATTTTTCAGAACATACTAAAGAGATCTGAATGAGAATATTTGTAGGCTTACTTGGTTACCAGTCATCACAATTTTTGAGTTTTCCAGCTCGTAATTCACCTTCTGGATATCAACGATATGCTCGACTGCATAGTGTTCAAGTTTATGTTTTCCGTTGAACACGTACGACTTCCCAACCTTCGAAAATACAGCGTGCTCCATTTTGACTCCTTTTCACACACACTGACTGACTGAGAACGAGCGGCGGCAGATGGATAAATACCAACAGTGGGGTGTAGGATGGGCCAAGTTGGCGTGTTAAGTAAACGATGAACATTCTCCCCGCAAGGGAAAGACGAATGATGATGTTGGGTATTTTATTTCACGTCATAGACATCGGTTCTTGAATTTCCCCCAGTCGGTTGGACTTCGTGTTGATTTTCACGAGGAAACTTTTCAAATCGCTGTACATGTTCTTTAGAGCTTCGCTCTTTGAGGAACCAACGCCGAGGACCTTGCTTTGCGATTTTATTGTAGTCTTCGCCTCCCCGTTAATGGCTCTTGCACCAGCCGTCTAGTATGGCGTACGTTTGGTCCTAGAAGCTCCTTCTCAGGCCTTGGCAGACATTTTGGATTCTATGATTGCAGCTATAGCCTTTTTGGACATGGCGTTCTTTTAACCTACAGGAGGCGCGCAGCTCCAAACTGGACAAGAGAAACCAACGCTTTTCAACTTTCGTAAAGACAATTTCAAAACTTTCGAACCCTCTCTGTTTGGTGGCGCGGGTGCAGGCTCTTAAGCATCCTCCTGGCAAAAGTAAACCATTCACAATACTTACAACCTCGTCTCCCTCATCTCCTGTTCAGCTTCGTCTCCTTTGCTTCCATCTCTTTCGTCTTCTACCATGGACATCGCATGATCAGACACGACAAAGTCCTCAGCTTCTGCATTCTTGTTCTCGCCCGTCACTGGAACAACATGAAAAGAAATAAGTTGACGGTCGAGAGATGTGAGAGATATTCAAACAAAAAACCTACTTTTCAAAACTTGAGAGAGCTTCTTTGAAAGCACTTGGATCCGAGATTGGAATAGCCGGTGTCAATCGTCGCCAGTGAGACTTTTGATGGTTAAGAAATTGGTTGCGGATTTGCAACCTTCATTGTCGCCTCCGTAGGCTCATCGACATCAGCAGCAGCAAGCGTATTCCAATGACGCTCACCGCTTCCAGCAACAAGCTCATCAGCACCAGTCACAGCCGCAAAATTCCCAGCGTTACCCACGAGCCCAAGATCAACAGCAAAAGATCCAGCAGCAGCAACAACCTTCCACTTCCCAACCAAGTCATATTCAAATCGGCTGAAATCAATGTCATGTCGTAAAACTATTAAATTCAAAGACACAAGCCCTCTTCAAGGCTCGTTATGGAACTCAACCGGGGTTGTGTGTATGTTTTGAAGGAGATCAGAGTGAAATTTTCAAATGTTTGCATGGATTCAAAAGGTGCATGGATTTAGAAGGTTCAAAGATTAAAAAATGGATTAGATAGGTTCTTCGATTAACTAGGTGCTTGAAACCAAAAGGATTCAAAAGGTTCACGACTAGTATTTGTATGCTGACGATTTGGCTTGTATCATTGTGTGAGATAACGTTGCAGAGCTGGTGGAAAAAGTCAACTTCCTATGCTCAGAGGTTGACAATCGGGGATTATTCATAACCAGTGATGCGTTTGGAAGCCCAAGTGTGACTAAAGATCATGTTGTGGTGGCTCGCTCACCTTGAAATTTTCCAACGTCCAGCATTCTATTCTGAATCTTTCGAGCCGTATGACACTCATGATGTTGACTCAAACGAGTCGGTAAATGTTTCCACCTCCGCAGTCTTTCTTGGTTGTGTCGAATGTGTCAGCGGACCAAAATTAGAAATAGAAGCTGGAGTGCAGCCCCAGTTAAGTACCCTGTGAAAAGCGTCCGGCATGGTCAACATAATGGTTCCCGGCCGTTAAACCGTATTGTTCGAAGAAATTTCATGTTTTTCGGGGTGTGGAAATGTTTCCACACACTTCAACACATGTCATTGGAATTTTGTGCAGCAGTAAATAAGAACTGTCCATGGGTGCTCGCGTCCTTAGTGATTTACAGTTATACAATACAATACAATAGACCCTGGTGACTATGAAGATCACGATGAGGACTGTATCGCAAGCCAAGTTTATTCCTTGGAACCCAATTTTCCCTTTGAAGAGACTACGGAGCCGCCATCAGAACTAATGAAGCTTGGCTTCTGGAGGGGAAGAAGGAGATGAGTGATCGGAGATCAAGCTGTAAGTCGGCGAAACAAGCTGAAGCAACGAGAGATTTAAATTATGAAAAAATAGGGAGCTTCATGTCTGGTATATACTGCCGTGATACACATTGTATGTATCCAAAATCAAAATCAAAAATATATCTAAATCAAAAAATATATATATAATAAAAATATATATCAAAAATCGGTAGACTTTTTTGGGAGCTAGGGCCAGTTTACTTTTGTATTTCAACTTAACGGGGAACTTCTGTAGGTTTCGGACACCCGTTTAAATAGCATACAAAAGTAAACTGGCCCTACGACGTTCCATTCGTATACATACAGCCTATGACCTAACAGACCCTAAAGAACTGCTGAGTCAGCCCAATTACCTGTTAATAATCTATCTGATGATAAAGAAGCAGAGGGCCGGTGCCTGTCCTCAGGGTTCGCCGGCCTTGCCCTCGATGTCGTGAATGAACCGGTAGCATATCATATAAGAGGAGTTTAGCTTGAGGACGATGTCCTGCACCTTGATTTTGGTCCAAACGACTCCTGATTACCCATCAAATTTCTCTGGCTGACCATAGAGTTTACAAAACTCCCATGAGACACTTGGAATATGGGATCTACAAAAGGGTTCAAATCGTTCATCAACAGCTTGAAGGCTCAACTACTTCAAGTCAGGAAATTTTGAATAAAGCTTCAATCTCCAACGCCTATTTGAATCTGAGCTAGCTTTCTCAAATTCTAATGAAAACTAATGCTCTCATGTGGGGGGTGTGATTGCTATCATAATTTCCTCTTCTTATTTGAGGTCGTACTACAAATGCAACACACCCACGAGTCCGGTGGCCACCGAGTGAGCGAGGTTTGAAAACCGATGCCGATGCAATTAAGGGGAGATAATCAAATTGACATTTCTGTCCCAAGTACTCCTTTACGAGGTCGGTTTTGGGTACGGAACAACATTCTGAGAGCTCTGCCGCCCAGTTTGCTGTTATACGCTCGCCACAGCATCGAGACGTTTGTTCGCAATTATTACGGTGTCGTTCGAACGACAGCAAATTGTTACCATCGTGGTTCAGTTTCCGTGTGGATAATTTATCCGGCTTTCGTGTAAGTATTTACCGAACTGGTTATGCAGTTGACACCGGCTGGTGAAGCTCCTCTCTCCATTTAACTAGCGGAGATTTTGACTAACCAGTTCTCGTTATACTATTTTGCAAGGTTTTGCAGAGAAATTCGAAGGTTTCTTCAATTTGTTCCAACGCTAATTCAAGCGTGTCACTAGTAAGCGACAACAAAGTTCGAGGTTTGTGCAGTTGAGGCTCCTGTCTACGCGTCCTTCCGTTACTCGAAACATACTCGCGACGAAAACATCGCAAATCGCCGTAAACACGGATAACTTGCATGACTTTATCGCCTTCAATCAAAAAAATAACTGAATATTCCTATATCCAAACAGTAATGCCATCACTGAGCAGGTGTTATTTAGTTTGCATTACTCATTTTGGTTAAAATACGCCTGATCTGTCACACCCGAATCCGTTTGATGCAAATAGTAGATCAGATTCAAACGTATATTCTGGATATTGAAGATGCCGTGTTACACTTGGCCAACAGGAACAAATTCATGGTTTTTTCGTTCCCAAGTTCACCAAAGATGAATCCTTTAAGCTGTACGATCCTCACAAAAAAACATAGAAGGATGAACGGCAGGGTAGCAGGCACAGAAGCTGACACCAAAGATAAGAAGAAGGAGAACAGGCCTGTGGGAAAGTCATCGCTGATATCCGCAGAATCGACGGCCTGAGCGCAAATGCGTGCGCTTCAAAAAATCAGCGTGCTTTGTTACTTTCAAGCACTAGTTTCATGCTGCGTCACGGTAATTTTGAGTAACAAAATTTCCTGTTCGGTGCGATGTCTGTTAAGCAGGAGTAAGGAATGATTGTTGTACATATGTGAAATAATTTTTATTGCGATCCAAAAGATGAAGCTATCAAGAAGATCGTAATTAGGAACAATGTTGAAACCCCTAACGTCGGACATCCATTGAATGCTTGTCGGCACACGAACTACGCTTTGCCCAAATTGTATGCCAAGTTGCACTACTGAGTATCTTGCGCGATTTACTCGAGGGCGTAAGAAATATGGCCAGGAAAAGACCACAATTGAACATCTCAAAAATTTGTACTGCGATGGGGTTAATCCAGGGTTGAAATAAACTTCTTATTGATGGTAATAATATATTCAGATATCACGTAGCAACAGTTGACCAGAAGAACCGATTCTGCTGTGCTAAAACCGAATGAGATCGCGCAAGTCTGATGGCTGCAGATATCAAGCAGGTTTGGATGCTAACGGGAGGAACCGGCAGTTTTCGATGGGACTGAATTATTAAAACCGAAAGTACGACTCAATCGCAAAAAGGAAAAACAGGGAAAACCTTCCAACACCGGAACTGCCGATTAGTCACTCTCCATTTAACGCCAAGATCGCCAATCCCCGGCAGTCGCCTATATACAGGTTGTCTATGAAGTTCTGTCCGTTTCAAACGTAACGACCTATAACTTTAGAAAGGGAATGCAAATTTTGATCAACTCAGGTTCATTGCATTTGGATTGTTTCTAGCTTCAAGCTGATATTCAAACGTGTCATGAGTTTTCAAAGTATCCTCCGCTTGTTAAGTTTTGGAATTACCAGATGGAAAATCAAATTCTGATTTCTATGGCCAGAAAACCAACGAAACAATATTGACTAAGCAGTTGGGTTATCAACAGTTCCCATATTCCAGGTAGATACCGTTGCATTCCTCCCACGGCCTGTGTAGCGTTCATGTTCAGTATATTGCTATGGTAGTTTATTTCTAAAAAACCTAAGTCACCTTTGTGACGCAAATCGAGCCTCGTTTATCGCATGGGATCGGTTTGATTCTATTCGGCCGAACTATAAGGTCCAAAATGGGACGTGATTCTCCGAGTTACGATGTAACCCACATCCCAGTTAGATGCCGTTCCATTCCTCCCCTCCCACGGCCTCCGTAGCGTTCATGTTTAGTATATTGCTCTGGTAGTTTATTTCTGGAAAAAACGTAGGTGATCTTTGACATGAGAATCGAGCTTCATGTATCATATGGCATCAGTTTTGTTCTCTTTGGCCGGATTATAAGGTCCAAAATGAGGAATGATCGTCCGATTTAACGATAGTAACCACGTTTCAGCTATATACATTCCCATTCATTTCAAGGCCTATGTTACATTTATGTTCAGTATATTGCTCTGGTAGTTCATTTCCGAAAAAAACGTGAGTGACCTTTGTCATGCAAATCGAGTTTTGTGTAACTGAAAGGATCAGTTTCATTCTCCGATGCTACGACTACGATGTAACCCTTATTCCAGTTAGATACCGTTCCATTCGTCCCACGGCCTCTGTAGCATTCATGTTTAGTATATTGCTATGGTAGTTTATTACTGAAAAACCCAAGTGACCTCTGTGATGCAAATTGAGCCTCGTGTATCTACTAGAATCAGTATCGCTCTTTTCGGCAGGGTTATAAGGTTCGAGTTGGGTAATGATCATCTGATACGATGAATGATTGTTTGTTTTTTAAAATTTCGCTCGCTGAAAACGTTATACCAACAATCGAGATTAATATTAGCATAGATTTCACGATGTTTTGTTTTCGCATTGAGAATGCTTGAGCGAATCGTCTCGCAACTGCACACACCTAATCCAGTATGTAATGGTTCGTTACACACTTTAACCATGACGCGAATGTTAGGAGCTGCCTAAGTAACTTATCAAGGTTACAAGTTACAATGTGGTTGATGGAACACCGGTTGTTATTATGACGACCACATCTAGGTGCTACGCGTCACGATGACGTATTGATCTTCTTTGTCACATAATGTGGGTCAACTGAAAAGTAATAACATTTTGAATCCCAAATAAAGTCCATGATTAAGAAATTTTGACGATACAAGATTTCACATTGTTATTTGCATTCGTTGAATGCAAATCAATATCCTAATTCGCTTTCCGACCGATGGCTATTGTATCATTAGTGAAACGGTTATGACTGAACTTTGGTGGGTTCCACCATCATGTAGAGAGAAAAAAACTTACGTTCCGGTAGTCTTGAAAGTTTATTGTAGTGAAACACAAACAAAAATTGAATCCAAATGATCTTTGTTCGCGTTCACGTTGTTTAATGGATAAATCCGAGAAGGAGATCCTCTTGGTTGAGATGTTAAATTCGAAGGCGTTTTTTCTGCAAAGGGTTATTGCCAAAAACGCAATCCTCGTTAGGGAAACTCAACAACTAGAAACTGCGCCGTAATGAGGTTACCATGCGCGAAACTTGCTCTTACTGATACACTTCCCGCGACAACGAGTACAGTTCCATTCATTACTATTTTTGAGTGTTCTCCAAGCAACTCAACTGCATGTGGTTCGCGTCGACAAACCTCTCGAAAACTGGGTTCCATTAAACAGCCTACGACCCGGCTTTGTTCCTTCTAGTCCCTTCATGGGGATTCCTTCCAAGTGAACGTGTTTGTTCCTATAGTGCACACTCCCGAAAGCATACAGCCTTCAGCGAGGACTCTCCTTTATGGGAGGGTAAGCGGTGCACATCACAATCTTCTCATTTCGTAAAAGTATCCTAAGGAGATGCAATAGTGCAAATGCATGTTTGCGATTCATTTTGAGTGGTAGACGTAGCAGTGGCATCTGACGACGCCAAATGAGACTTTGCTTCGCTCGGAGAGAATCTGAGGTTATCAAAATCCGAGTCAGCTAATTTCTGTGCTTCCCATAGAGAATTGAACAAGGCGTTTAACTTCATAATGTCCCCACAGGTCAGAGTCAAAAGCTTCTCCAAAAAAGGAGGAAACCGAGTTGGGACCTAAGCTTGAAATTGCAGGTGGGCGGAATTCTAGGTAAGCGCTGTGGTTGAACTGAGAGCTGTTGAGTCTTCGAAGGCGATATCCTTCTCTGTGTTTGTGTGAAGCAGTATTTTTGGCCGCTGAGGAGGTCGTTCTATGCTGGAATTTCTCCACGTTCATGAACTCCAGAACGGAGGCACATGTAACGGGTTGTGGAAGCAGTGCATAATTATCGGAATGGGATCCGTATCCGTATCGGAATCCAATCGAATTTCTGGAGGATTTTGGGGGTAACGGAATCGTAATCGAATCCGAATTTGACCTCCAGGAATTCGGATATCCGAATTCGAATCGGTATTTTGAATTCGGATAAGATCTGTATCCGATTGATCAATCTGCTAGGCTGAATGATGCGACGTCGGCATTTTTGTTAATAGCGCGTGGCACATTTCGAATACGCCGATTTTACTCAATACATGTATCCATGCATTTAAACTGCCTCAACGTTTTTCCATATTCATTCACGAGCAAACACATAACCATCGATTTTAATGCTCCAGCGTGCGAGTACGGTACCTTATTATTGTTACTGTGTGTATTATTATTGTTTTTGTCGTTTTGTTAGACGTGTATTCTTAGCCCTAATAGACAATTATGGTTTTACGTGGAAAGAAAAAGTATTGTAGACACTACTGTGTATTCAAAATAAAACGCAAGGCGTTAAACCTAGGCTATCCCGTCAACGATATGATTCGAACTTGTATAAAACGAGAGAATGTAAGATACGCAAGCGTAAAAGAAGGAACCCCGTCCATCACAAAACCGATATTTCTTCGTAAGCACGCATAGAATGCCGTATACCACATTTTTCAAAATAAATGTAACAATGCTTGATATTGGTAATATTATTATTTCTTTAATAAAAATAATATCATAAAATATTATTGATTAGTTATAATAATATTAAAACATTATTATTAATAATAATATCAAAATATTATCATCAATTAACAAATATTCTATAATATTAATATAAATGTGAAGATAGCGGTTAGAAGATTTGCGTTTATTAGCAAAGTAATCACTAATGAACATAGCAGCAAAACCAATTCTGCCAAAAACACCGGCGGCGGCGTATAATGATAACTCTTGTTATAATCTGAATTTAACAATATCCGTGTAATCAATTGAAGGAGTGAAAGTGTGAAAATAACTCACCAGTGTATTATAACATGAGTTTTTCCACAAGTAAAAAATTTAAAAGCACACAATTTTGGTAGCAAAAGACCGAGCATACATTGATTGAACGAACATGTGCATCATTGGGACAGCTGAGTACGCGATCAGATTACTGATATATTGAACGTTAGATCGTATATTGCTACCAACAAAGTTATTGTAAGTGTTGATGATTTTAACTTGAGATGCTTGTTCTCAGTCCTTCTTTTGGTCGTCCCAGTTTTAGAAAAAGGTGGCGAGAGCATTAACTACAACATGATTGATGTGTATGGACTTTTGAAACCTCAAGGCGAAGAAATGAAAAGTTCCATGAACCTGGAAGTAAGAAGCCATAAGGACGTCAGACGCAGCTGTCGTCGACTCCATTCGTATTACTGCAAAGATCCCAACCATTGAAGATTTTTCAAAAACGTGGAGTTTCTGATTCCCGACAGCAACTGATTCAAACAAACTCATGGCTTTCTAATCCGAAGGATTACGAACCACGGCCTCCAGTAGAGCCTCTAAAACATCTGCTTATCAAGCAATCTAGCTACTATGATCACCAAATTTTCACCATCACAAGTGTCACTACGGGATGAAGATACTCCTGATCGGAATTTGTTCCGGGCTTCTGAAGAACGGGCGAATTTGAAGTATGTCGGTTCACGTACCTTCCGCCGAATTCTACAAACAGCTTCCCGTACAGTGGTGGAAACTAACGCACCCCATTATCGCCCCAAATCGGCTTAGGCTCATCCATAAAGGTGGAGATAACAGTAGCTTCACGAACCGGCAGATCAGAATTCAATGTAACATTTTATGAAAACAAGTCTAGCCCGTACACTCATACAGATTTCAAACGGCAAAGGTCATGAAGGTTGATCGTTTTCCGAGTATATTCGTTGTTTATGTCTGCACTTGAAGACAGGTCGTGAATATTTTTTCATATATATTCCCATTGTGTGCAATTGCAGACATATTTAACGCCAGAAACAAATATTCTACTAAACTGACTTTCACACCATCATCGAATTATACTGATTCTGTTCAATTCAGATTCTAATCAGAGTTGTTTTCATCCACCGACGCCGGGGGATTCCTGGAACAATTATCATTTCCGCTAGTTTAGTAGTAATTCATTGGTATTTTTTAATAATAAAAAAAATTCTCCGAATAATAATATAATAATTTGTTATTATTATTAATAATAATAAGAACTTCATAAACTGTTATTATTATTAATAATAATAATAATAACTTCATAAAATATCATTATTAATTATAACAATAATGGCAAATGTGGTAAAGTGTCATCAAGAATTTGTTTATCTAGATGAGTTGGTAGTGGAACCAAAAATGGAAAGATATGAAAAAGGCGCCGTAATAATGTCGCTTTTGACAAAATTATATCGTCGGGCGTTTCCACGGAATTAAAGATAACTTTTTTATTTCCGTTTCGTTGCCATGGTGGGATTTTTTCGTTATTTTGGCGGGATGGGACCCATGATGTACCTGTTTATGTCAATTTGACGAAACTGGTGCAGAAAATTAAAAAACGAAAAGTCTCTTGCACATCTGCGGATCCGTCTCCATCGATTGGTATACATGAGTGCCACACAAAGTGCGTTAAAATATGAATTAGCTTGTGGAATAGAAATCACGAAGAGGTTTCCATTAGGCTAGGGATAGCCTAATAAAGTGTGTGTATTCCAAGACAAACGAAGTGCTTTTTATTATTATTCTGAATACAACATTACTGAAAGCCGCTCGAAATGTCAAGTCGAACAGTACGTTACCGGTAATGTTTGTGGTAACTTGAAAAGACGTCTAAAGAAAAAGCATCTAGAAATACGGAAATAAGTACAGGCTGCGGACCAGGATCCTCCAAAGTGTGGAGTACCACAAGGTGAAGTGATTAGTCCTCTTGGCCCTCTGGATATTTAGTTTTGGAATATAACTTTTCGAATTTCGAGTTCAAATCATTTTGGTAACTGCTCGTAATGTTTACAGCTTCAGCCGCAACAGCAGGTCCGAGTGTAAAACAGCGTAAACTGGAAGAATTCGCCGAAGAGAGAACTCTAGTGCCCAAAATGTCACCAGCAAAATTCAAGAAGGGAATTCCTCAGATCGTAACCGGACGTCCTTTTGAAGCAGTTGAAGACAACGGCTTCAAGCTCATCACTGGACAGCTGATGGAGAAACTCGGACCGAATATAGACTAACAAGCAGCTGCCAATCTCGTACATGACGACTATGCCACCGAAGTCCAAAACCTGAAGGCCATTCTGAAGGGCAAACCCGTCGATATGAACGCAGACACCACAAGTCGACGACAGCGTAATTTTTTGGAGTGAATTCTCAGTTTGCTCACGAGGGAAAACTGGTTTGCAAGACCCTGGCTTTCAACAAAACTTTCGACACTCACATTGGACAATTTCTTTTGAACGCAATCGAGAGAGCGGCCAGGGTCATCGAGCCGGACTAGATTTATTCCTTGACAGTTGACAACGGAGCCAACTTTGTGGAAGCGTCTAAACTACTGAAAGGTGTCCCGTATGACGACGAAGAAATTGAAGCTGAATAAATGACAGAAGACGACGCTAAAAATTTAGAATTGAGTGAAGGTGACTGGGCTGTGACTTAAGGAGAAGAAGAATTTGGACCTGAAACTGAAGATCCGGATAAATTAATGCATGCAATCCCGGATTACTGTTGCCCTGATCTGGCTATACATGCGCTGCTCACTCATTGGCTCTAGCTGTTTCGGAGTTCACTGCACTGCCGTCTGTGGAGAAGACACTGGATTCGGCCGGATATCTTTCGAAAGCACTTCGAGCCTAAACTTTCCGAGGTATTCTGACCAATAAAAAACAACTGCTACAAATACTGGATGTTGTAACAAGATGGTCGTCCTCATATGACTGTAAGGATATGCGTGGGCCATCTAGCGTATTAGTAACGAGTGATAGGAAGGAGGTGATTAAATTACATCGTATGTAACGGCAGTCTGTGTGGAGCTGCCGTACCGGTACCATGTGCTGATCATTGGCCAGTGATTAAAAGTACATTTGAAGTGATAACTTTGTGTTCTCATTGCATTCCAGGTCAGGGAACAATAGAGAAAATAACATGGTGCCAGAAGTAAACTACGAACATCAAGTTTAATTGTGATTGAAGTGCTTGAAAAACTTGTAAAGTGAAGACAGACTCAAACAAAGAAACTGGCGGCAAATCATATCCTTCCACCGAAAGAGCTGAATGTTCGAGACGGCAACGTGGCTGAGAACTGGGAGAGATTCAAGAAGGCCTGGACGTAATACGAAATAACCATCGAAATATCGGGTAAGACAAACGGAAAATCCCGGGTAGCAACACTACTGAGTGTGATTGGCCAACGGACAGTCGACCCGTTTGAAACATTTCAGTGGGAGAATCACGCAGACAAATGGAAAATTACACCGGTGCTGGCCCAAATTGAGGCTTATTGACTACCCGAAGCAAACGTCGCATTTGAAACGTACCGGTTAAAAACCAGAAAGCAAGTTCCAGGAAAATGTATATATACAAATGTTACTGAACTGCGTGAATTGGCGGCGGACTGTGATTTTGAAGATTTGGATTGCAGACTTCGGGATCAAGTTATACTTGGGATGTCAGACGACAAGACCAGAGAAAGGATTTTGCGGGAAGAAGACCCCAACCTTGAAAAGGTGAACCCACGAAATGGCGGTGGAGCGAAACAAAATAATGACCGAAGAGCGAGAATCGGATTAGCGTCTCGCCAGGTCGGTCGAGATAAACCCGGTCCATATATGCGGCAAGGCCACATTTATGCTCGATTGGAACCCCTGCCTCACGTCCAAATTCAACACTATGGCCAATACGTGATGCCACCAAAGCCACCAGAATGTGATGGTTACCCTTTCGATCATATTGGGATGCATTACACCGTATTCTCAAAGTGCTACTAGTTCAAGCCGGTGATGGACTCGATGTTTAACAGCACTGCTTTTGTTGTTTCGCCAGTGTATCAAGTTCATAGTGGTGCTTCTTTGGAATCATACTTTACCAGATGAACGTGAATCTTGTGCTTCTAAGATCATTTGATTTCTAACCCACAGAAAAAACCCACAGTATATTTTTGACGCCCCTGAGCTCGAAGTACGTAGCCTACCTTGAAAAAGTAATCGGAGCGGAGCTTATGAAGACCCACAGGCTGTTCCGCAATCCCGGCGTTACTGCTGTTCTTTGGGATGCCAAAGATCTGCAGCCTTCGAAGACTACATACGGCATAAAGTTCCTCCAAGTTATTCTCCTTCGTAACCTCTTGTTCGCCGAAGTCGTGTATAACAACGATATATATTTGTAGCTCACTGTTTCTATCCTCTTCGGACGGAGCGTTATGACCCAATGGACAAAAACAGTTGCGGCAGGTTTGAACAAGGATGAATTTAATGCAGCATGCAAGCTCCAGTGGATCTGGAAGACTTGGCTCACTACTTTCTTCAGCATTCCGTAAGAGTTCATGCTGCTTTCACTAACCTATAGAATAGTTGAATCTACAGCTTTTGATTCATTTCATATGGTATTTCAGACCACCGATTTGCTGCAACGGACGTTGTAGAAAAGCAGGGCCGTTAATAATCAAAACGTGGGATTGGGTCAGAAGTTTGATGTCTTCCCCTTGGAGCAAATGTTTGAAATTTATTACGACGGCAAAACCCTGTCTTTGGTGGAAAGACTACGATTGTGGCGTGCAATGGAGGCTTTTCAGAATGCCACAAGCTGGAACGATATTTTCGGCTACGAGGTCCTAGATGCTTCAATGCAGCTTCTGTTCAACCCACTCATGGCAGATTGGAATAATTTCGCCTACAAGCATCTGGGACGCCTGTGCCTGTGTACGGCTCAGAAACAGGAATTGAAGGATGTCATGTATTGCGACAAGGCCCTGTGTAACAAACCAGACTCTTTGGGGTACGCCCTCGTCAATGAAACGATGCTTTCAACATCCAGAAGTTCAGGAGTTAAGATTCAGCAAATGATGTGAAATAATATAGTGTTGCAGCATGATTTACAAGGTTACATTTTTTGCTTTGCCTGATTCAAGATGCCTGGAAGACATTATCACTAACTGGTCCCTTGACGCAGCAGCCGTCGAATTGGAAACTGCAGCAATCAAAGAATCATACAGGTTCGGAACCACTTTCAAGTGAACAGGAACCCACACAAGTGCCTCATAATAGGGTTAAAGTTTCAGCATTTGCTTTTTTTATCGCAGATTGTTTCGCTGTTTTCACACAACAGACAACTGCAAGAATAAGCTATTTGGTCTTCTTCGAACCTCTTTCCGAACTAGAGCTTCGAAGATTGCTGCATCGCTGGTTTATCCCTTCGGAGTTTGAAGTCGATCCAACCTTGAATGGCGCTGATGGATTCGTGCACTTTAAAAGTCGTGGCCGTGGCCGATTCAGCGTATGTTGCCAAGGTCATCAGTTGGAAAAAACAACAAGCATTTCGTTACCCAATAGATCGAGAGTTATACTTTGCCGCATTGGTGGCTTCCAACAAGAGGAGAGGTGACAAGTTGCACATTGCTTGATCTTATCATGTTGAATGAAAGGGAATAATGACAGAACTTAATTACTCCATAGCATCTCGTTCATATGATGCGGGTTTTTTATTCCGATTTCAACTTCCGTATTTGTCGCTGCTTCAAAATAATTAGTTTTTACAGCTATTTCCAGACACAATTGATTTTAAGTTATACGTTGGTATGATACTCTGCTGAAACGGTATTTAGTTTTTTATCTCATGCAACAATGTAACTCTGTCTATAAGCGCGAAGCATTGTTGCGCGTTTAATCCTACGCGATTGAAAAAATAGATGTATTAAATGCATATAACTGCTCTTTATTTTTATCATTGAAACCCATACAAACTGTCAGAGAGTTGTGATGTTGGTGCATTTCCACGACACCCACGAGAATGATGCCATTCAGTGTAACAGGATTTTGATGCATTAATAATAATTCAATTAAATTTAGTTCTCTAGTCAGCATTGAGGACCTAAGCAGCCTTATCCCCATGTTGTAACACTGCCCATGCTGAAGCATAGGGGCGAGAGATAGCCTTGTGGCCCCCACTCAAGGCCGCTAGCGCATCTCTCCATTCTGGAGTACACCTGTCCGCCACTTTCACCGGTCGCCCCCATTATTCAACCCCGTTGAGCCCATCAGTTTTCCCGGAATCGCAAGCGCCTGCGGATTTCTCCGGGGGCCAGAACTGTGGCCGAAGGTCCCCGTATGGACTTTTATGTTGTCATCGAAATACTAATTCTAATCCTGAATGCTCTGAGGACGTTGTTCTTGCTGATGTAGAACTCTTTCTCGGATAACTGCTTAATACGTTGAGTCAGTGCCGAACTTGTTTCATCATTGGTTTATTTCAATGTTGTAAATGATCACATATTCTCTCTCTCCATGGCTTTCAGCTTTTCCAATTGGCCCATCATCTGGTGACATGAAGTTTTCCTGTTTCCCACAACTGGCGGTTGTCCTCCACTTGCTCTGTAGCTGATCCATCTTGACCATTACGTTTTCTGGACTCCATCCCTTGTTCCAGCTCAATTACAGTTGCGTCCAGATCCGGCATCCCCCTCTAATGGTCTTCCAGAAACTTGTTAACTTTCTGTTCCAATCGCTTTAACTATGACAGAAAGTCCATTTCTGAGTCAACCTTGACCGACGGTATAGTCTTGGATTGCGTCTTTAGATTCTGCTCATGTTGACTTCAATTGGCGCATCCAAAAACTGGCGCTTTTTGTTTCTTCCCATTCTGGCCGAAATTCGCAGCAATTGGTAATGCTCCTTCAGTTTTGGACTTGGGGATGACAGAATAAATGTATATCAATTGTGGTTACGTAACTTTATAGTTATCCCACGGCGTTTATGTACTGTACAGGAATATTGCACGCAACCCTGAGCAATACGCACCACTCAATGCAAGCGGGTGCTCTTTCACTCTCTCGTCTGGTCCCCTTGTTGGCTGTTGCTGGAAACCGCCCCGCTCCTCGTGTCTCCAAGTGTTTCGAAACTTTCAGGTCAGCCTGGTCTCCTCGAACACGATGGCCTCGATGATGGTCTCGGTCCAGTCGTGTTCTATATAGGCCCTCTTCTAGCAACGCCACTTGGGTTTCCCAACTGTTGGGTAGCTCAGCCCGCACCACTCCTGGCAAACTGGACATTGTCGCTGCGATAGCAGCAGGCCACGAAGCTGGAAAAACTCGACTATTGACGGCGTTGGTTCCGTCAATAGTTTAGAAAATTCGAAATGATTTCGGGTGGACATGGCAAATGTAGGTGAGTTGATCAACAAAAAACGCGAAATTATCAACGGCTTCAGCAACTGAACAATAATTTTGTGTTTGTTATTGATCAAGCAAACTTTAATGCATGTTGCCATGCCAATTTTATTTTGAAACCAAGTATGGATGGGAAATACTATCTAACCTACACGACTACCATTCCGTCTCTATAAGCACCGCAATTTAGCCGCGTAGGTTAGATAGAAACTGCTAATGCTTGTGTAGGACAGTTAGTCCATATTTTGTGCCCCCCCAGCTCTAACCTAAGCTAGGGGCCAGAATGGCCAAGGGGCTTTCTACAGGTCAAAAGACGCCGCTGGGAAGGGTTACCCAATATCTAAAAGTGCTAGCGGTCACTTTGAGATCCAATTTGGTATGGTGCGAGCGGCCTCATAATGACGCAACGTTAGGCCATCAGACGGCAGAGAAAGCTGGCTGGCACTGGGGGCTAACTGGGGCGCTAAGTTGGGGTACTTGATGGACGCAGTTCCTGGGCAGCTTGTGGCCCCTTTTTTATAGCTACTCTATTCCAGCTGGCTTGGGGGGGCTCCTCAGGTACTACAAACGTGGCGGACAGGCGTTATTGATTGCTCCCACCTGGGGAATTTAATTGCAGGTAATAAAATGGATATTACAGCGAATGAATTGGCATTACAGGCTGGATATTGCTACGAGTAATAACTGCAACAGTGAAGCATCTCTTAAAAGCTAGAAGGCATGCAGTAACAGTGGAAAAACACTATCTATTGTGGCAATACTAGTCTAACGCTATTATAAGAATAGAGAGCAAGGGACTCGTAGGGAGACTGGAGAGGATCTAGCTACACCTGACTTCTACCTTATATAC
>JAQGBJ010001721.1:0-20963 GCA_034698345.1 Sphaeridia pumilis
AAGCTAGAAGCATACTTTATAAAGCTAAAGCTGAAAGCTAGAACCTGATCCGAACCGAGACAACCTCATCCCTCTATCCCACGCTACGGCACCTAACGTTACGCCATAGGGTCGCATGTCCTCCCTGCCACAATACAAAAACAAGAAAGACCCCTCGGATTCACAAAAGGCCGGCTTCCTCATTGTTGCATCCCTGGATCCAAGTCTAGCTCAAAAGAGGGCGTCTCGGATACGTGTACTTTAACCTAGTAGAACCCCGTATGCTTATGAACATTTAGTCAAGTGTTTTAATTCTGAAAACTATCTTCTAATATGTCTAACAAAGAACCAACATTCTGGAAAAACTATAGTCAACTATAAATATGGATATCAGAATTGGACCTGAGGTCCTGCTAATGTAAACAAGCTAACATGAAATCACCAAAACAATGCTATAGGATATAGAAAAGAGCATTTTCGAAACTGGCTCTAGAAGTCGGCTAATTTAAGAAAATATCAGAAAATAGAATAGTAAGGAACAAGAGCTAATTGAATCAAGATAATAGAAACCTAACAAGTCTACAGTTTTGAAGGTTTTTTGAAAACTAAGAAAACGTAGCTAAGGCTATATAAGTTGAGAAATGAAGTTTGTGATGATCCTGATCCTGGAGAAGAGTGAAGAGGCTGTCTGAGTTCCTATATCAACGTCTGTAACGACGATCGCGACTACGGCTCCTTGAACGTGAAGAGCTAGAACTGGACTTTCTACGGCGACCAGTGTTTCTATCTCCTCCGCGGTCACCTGCTCCACGTCTGCCTTTGAAAGAATCGGCAGGTTTTTTGTCCCTCGGTGACCTACGGCGAACAGGACTTCGGCTATCTCGTCTTCGGGACTTGCTTCCACTGTCTTTTCGCTTACGGTCAGATGATTGTGAGCGGTCCTTCTTTCCACGGCGCTTGTCGGAATGACGATCAGGGCTGGCGCTTATGGATTTTCGAGATCGAGTTCGGTCGTCGTAACCACCACTGAACTTTAGTAGCTTGTCTTGAATAGTTTCAGTGCGGCCGGATCTGGTATCTCGATCTGGTTCCTTGTCTTTGTCGTCATCTGACTCGTCCTCCCATTCTCTTAAGCGTTTCTTGAGGAGTTCTCTTCGAAGACGCATTTCCTCGTCTTCACTCTGGGCCTTGGAAGGCAAGATTGGTGCTGTGTCAATAGTTGAGGCACCCAAAAGTAGAGGGATGGAAGTATCCGGCTCTTCTTCGTAATCTAAACTTGGGCTGCGTTCCTCCCTTCGTGGTTCCGGACGACGAGACTCTGGGACTTCGTCGTTACGGCGTGGGTACAGATGCTGGTAGTAAACGACACCTTCGGGTTGTGATGAGGCCACCGTCTCGATTAGTGACTTGGATATTGGTGAACCTCCTACAGCGGCTGAAGGTTCGTCGCCAGATTCGTCATCAGTGTGATGTCGTTTAGGCGGAGTTATATCGAGCATCTTTTCGCGGGCTTCTTTATCTCGTTTCACTTGTTCATCGTGTCTTCGTTGGCGTTCCTCTTGCCGGCGGCGCATTTCTTCTTCCTTTTCTTTCCGTTGCTGTTCTTTGACCTGAAACCGTTAGCGTAGGTAAAGAATTTGAAACATAGCTGAAGGTACTTTCTGAATTTCAAATATTACCTTGTACTCCTTCATCGATATGGTACGACGAGCTTCTGCCTTCCAGTGTGGAGGGGTTGGGCTTCTGGATCTATCACTGGCACTCTTGGATGGAGTACGGTAACGCTGAAGTGGTAAAATAAGAATATGAAACGAAACGGAGATTTTGAAAACTCCAAAAAGACATATTTCTACAATACTTTTATGTTCTTGAATACTTACCAAACGTCCACGGCCCTTGAACTTCCTGCCAGTGGCTGTAGTGCTGGACCGCCTACTTCCAAATCTGTCTCCCGATCTTCCCCAGTTTCCACCCCGATCACCATTCCGACCCCTGTCTCTACTTCGGCTTCTTTCTCTGCTGCGATCTCGTTTTGATTTCTTGTCTTTATCTTTGCTTTTTTCATCGTCCTCATCTTTCTTTTTTGGTGGTGCTCTGGACAAAAACCGATTTGATGGATCCGGGGGAATGTCGTCAGCATCAACCGATGTGATGATGGCTAATGGATGAGCAACTTCCCTGCAATCAAAGAAGTTTCAATAATGTAGCCCAAACGTGATATTCAGTTGTTATCCTCAATTCTCATTCGTATTTCCTTACATCACAGCCGCTGGCTCCTCGTCAACATCAGCCTTCTTCTTCTTCTTTTTGTGTTTTTCATCTTCAGAGTCGGATATTTCACCAGAACTTCTTTCTTCGCCATCCGATTCCTTTTCTTGCTTTTCTTTCTTCTTGTCCTTCTTCTTCTCTTTCTTGTCTACAACAAATAGTCACATTCAGCAATAGCCAACAAACATTCTCTTAGCCACAATAACAAAATTCTCATGAATGGGCAGCTTTACCCTTCTTCTTCTTAACAAGCATCAACTCTCCAGAATTTGTGACTTTGACGTCCTGTAGAGGTCTGCTCTTCCGGTCCACAGGCAAAGCTTCAATTTGTTTTATAACATCTTGGCCATGAATCACGCGTCCAAATACAACGTGGATACTGTAAAAGTAAAATAGCTCATCAGCAACGGGTTTCAAATCTCATTGTTTTCTTACATTAGAAAGATGAATAGTAAACTTACCCATTCAGGTGAGGAGCAGGCTGTGTAAGTCTATTATCAGAAGATATAAAAACAGGCACGGTTATCAATCAGTATCAAAATCAACATGGATACGATTAGCAACATCTAACCAGTGTGGAATAGACAAACGAAACCAAAAAATAAGACCTCAGATCTTCTACATGATGTACTTCGTACCCTTTCAAACGTGGCTGAAGCTATAGTTCACATCTCTAGAACTTCTGATCGATACCATTACATACAAATGCACACTTACATGAAAAATTGTGATCCGTTTGTTGATGGGCCTCTGTTGGCCATTGACAAAAGAAATGGCTCATCATGCTGCAGCTCGAGATTCTCATCTAAATCAGATCAACTGAATTTTAGTTAGTTCATTTCAAGATGGAAAATACGAATACGAATGCATACCTTCAAACACTCCACCGTAGATGGATTCACCGCCAGTTCCATTTCCCTTCGAAAAGTCGCCTCCTTGGATCATGAAATCTTTGATGACACGATGAAATACAGATCCCTTGTAGTGCAGAGGTGATTCGGTAGTGGTTCCGACGCCTTTTTCTCCAGTACACAATGCCCTAAAGTTTTCAGCAGTTTTCGGAGCGACATTAGCAAAGAGTTCAAATACGACTCTGCCGGCTGGAAGTCCTCCTATTTCTATGTCAAAGAAACATCTCGGCAAGGAGCCGCTGTCCTTCTTGCCAATTGTCATTCTGTAACAAACAAAACCAACACAGAATAATTGCAAAAAGGTGTATGAAACAAAAAGCTTATAATGTTTCTAACTTTGAAACGAACCTGAATCAAATGCGATAAGCCGGCACCGGTCAGTAAATTGGACAAAATGTACTTTCAGCAATCACAAAACTCAAACTCTGTTGATATTCTGATGTTAGGAATTCTTCTACTATGAATTAAATATATATCCTCGAACACTAAAACCTCAAATGTATTGGAATTTTTCAAAAAGATACAAAGCAGCAAAATCCTCAATTTCAAAAGATGATGACGACAAGCATTTGTTTACGCGCGTGTGTAAAATGTCGTAATTCTGTGGCCGACTATCCCACAAATGCACCTTGAATCGACAGCCAGCTCATCATCTAATATCTGCGCGTAAAGCACTTGGTCGATTGTTTCAACACTCGATTTTTTATTTCACCGAATTATAAAACAATACCCCGACAATCCTACATTGTCGAACATAGCCAGAGGTGTACAAATCACTCCTGGCAGGAATAAACTGTTTGTCACAAGAAACGCACGAAACTATGAGCTGCTATAATATAATATAATTGATCTTTGCGGAACTAGGCTACAGATAGTACATAGTGAATCGCGCTTTAACACGATGGTAGCAAAATCAGTCTGTCTTAGGTATAAAATATGTGTAATAATAATTTACGTATAAGGAGAAGCTCAGTCAGCTGAATCCTTTTATAAGTACTTGGGCATGGTTGTGCTCAAACAGTACTGTGGTAGTGTTAGTTATTAGCTTTTCATGTTTTATGCTTAGCATCATGTTCATCAAAACGCTCAAGAACTGGTGGTTCGGCATTATCATCCTCCACTGTTAAGTCCACAGTTTCATAGTCAATGCTGACATTGTTCCTCTTAGAACGTTGTCTTGATCTTACACGTTTTTTAAATGGACTTAGTCGTGGCGGAGAACCTTCAGTAACGGCAGAATCGTCTACGAGCGGAAAAGACTCCACGGTAGCATGCATTTCGTCTTCTGTGTCCATGCTTTCAACTTCACTGGGATATGACGAACTGTCGTGAGAGAGCTTCCGGGTCATTTCAGGTCTGACGGTAAAAGAGCTGGTAGCTGCTGGCTTGCTGTTACTTTGAAGACGGGCTGACAAACCTGTAATGTAGTAAAATGCCGTGAATTAAATCAATATGTTGCAAGTGTCCTATTATTTTGAATACTGTATCCCTGTTGCTTGCCTGCATCTGAAGCAGTGTTTTCAGAGTCAAAAACGCCGGCACTGGAGACCATTAAAACTTCGTTTGACTCTCGCCTTGATTCATGAGATACTTCGAAACCAGTGACGATTTTCCTGCCGATTTCAGGGAGTAGAAGTTCGGGCTCTAACACTGCCTGACGATCTGAAGTTCGTCGTACTCGCGCTGTAATAGCCCTTTGGTCTTTAACAGGTCTTTTGGTAACTTGCTGTGTTACTGTTGACTGGGACATGTTGCTGTCATCTGATAACGCGAACACGATCGAATTATCCACTTTGACTGGCTGCTCCGAAGATACTTTCTGTCGCCGTGTCGAAATATTCGGTTCTGATTGTCGCTGTCTGATGTGCTTGGCTCTAGGTTCTGGACTTGGAGTACCAGTGGATGCAGCTCTTCCTTGCGAAGCTGGTGGACTTTCCAAAGAACGATTGCGTCTACGTTTAGGCTGACCCACTTCGTAACCATCAAACTTTTTAGGCGGTTTGGCAGATCGTTTATGTCTACTCGCTTTCTCTATGTTCGCAGCTGGATCTATTCTTCTAAGAGATCTGTTCCTCGCGGGAGACTTAATTTCCGCTGTTATTTGAACCTCTTTCCTTAATGATGTTCGAGTTTTCGATGGTAATGGACACGTTACGAGCGAAGTAGACAAGCAGGGTAAGGACTTTACCGGTTCGCCTTTTCGCTTACGAGAACCGGAGAGCCGTGGTGCAGATTTGGCTTCAGACGAAAGTTGAAGTTCGGGTGGTTCAACATGATCGGTTTCAAGAATGTCAATCAGTGCTTGGGCATCATAAGCATTGTTTTGGCTTTCAATTCCAGGCTGCTGCCCACTAAAACTGACTTGTCTGCCTTCAGCAACGATATCGCCATCGGCTTGTTCTGGAACGAAGTTGCTGGTTTTGGTTTCAAGTGGGTCTTCGTCATTTCCTGCTGTACTGCTGTCCTCAGTTGTTTCACATGCTGCAAAAACATAGAATATTGAGGGTACTCCGCAAGAAGCTTGATATATTAAAAATCCAAAAATGCTACTATTACCTGACAACAAATGTTCTCCATCAGAGCAGGAAGAAGTCGCATCATTTTCGTCACAGGAAACCGATGGTAAGGAAGGAGAGATATCAGCAGTATTCATATTAGAGAAGTTAATGTCATTCTGGTCAGCTGGCATTTCAACCTCCAGTCTCAGAACTTCTTGCTCGACGCCGATTGGGTAACTGGTTGTTACTGGTTCATGTTCTCGGGCCGATTGAAAATCTGTTCCACTTCTGACGGATAGGGCTCCAGAGACTAGAAGTTCTGCATTTTCGTCGCCGTCCACGCCTGTATTCTGAATATCAGAAATGGATGAAACAAGATTGGCTTCAGTTTTCGAGTTGCTGTGCATGTTTCCAATTGGACGATTTGAAGCAGCTTGTGATGCTGTGCAAGCGGCATGCATGATTGCCAATGGCACTGGATGGGCAAGATTGTCGAAAGCATTCGATATAACTCCGTGAAGGTGCCCTTCCGAAATGTGCAGCTGACTAGATGTAACTGTACTTCTGTTTTCGGGGGCCGATGAATTGTCATATTCTACTTGGTATTGTCCTTCATCAGGGTGTTGACTTGATAGACTAGTCATCTGTTTCTCCGATTCAATTTGTTGAGCTTGATCATTGAAAAGGTGTTTCATTTGGTCGCTAGTGCCTACACCACCCGCAATAGTATCGTCTCCCAAAGGGTCATCTAGTGCTTCATTAGAGTCATCACGGTCATATCCTATTGTGGACATAGGTACTTCGTCGGTGGTTTCACCAAGTATGGATGGCTCTTTTTCATCTCCGGCTGATTCTCTTGTTGGGTTACATAGCTCCACAATCGTCCCGGTACATACGTGTTCAGATTTTTGGGGGGATATTATAAGCTTATTGTGGGAATCATTCGTTGCGTCGACTTCTGAAGAAATGCTGAAGGCTGAGGGATTATGGTTACTCGTATTCCTTGTAGTTGTCCTCTCCTCTCGACGCTCTTCTGTGGCTTCCTCGAATGCTTCAGGAGTTTCGCCGGGAGTTTCGCAGAGCTTGACGTGAATCTGGCGATGTGACTGAGCCTGTCCATCCTGCTGTCCAACTGCTTCTGGAAGTTTTAATAGGCTTAATAGGGCCGCTTCAGCGTCACTAGCTCCAGTTGATTCACTCAACTCTTCGGAACAAAGAAGCGTACCGATGTCCTTTGTATCTGATAATCAAAACAGCGGTTATGGTAAGAGTTGTACAGTGATTTTAAAAAACGCTGAAAAACTTACCAGTCGGGTTTTTAGTGCTATTGACAGCTTTCTCGGCAGTGTAGTTGACCATGTTCGTCGGGAACATCTCCGCTGCATCAATCTCAGGATGCAGTTCCGGTGTTTCTCCCTCAGATTTGTTGGCTTGATTGCTACCCTCGTCACTAATCAGATCAATAACAGGAGGAGGTGTGGACACACTATCTTCTGTTTCACTAGAATCATTTTTCCGTCGGCTTTTCTTCCCCCTTGTCCTCGAGACGAGCTGTTTCTTTCTTGTTGGTGAAGTAATACGCTTTGTAACGTCGATGGCATGTGGTGACAAAAGCGTTTTTCGTTGTTGATTCGCCACTTCAACCTCGACGCTCTTACTTGCTGTTGCACCATGTACAACAAAATCAGTAGGTTTGACCAACACACTGCAATTTTGTAGATCGGCAGCGGTTGGGCCCTGAGCTCTATTCATGGTCTTTTCAACTACCGCATTTCCCACTTTCTCAGACACTTCACCCTTGGGGCTCGGTTTCGATTTTTTCCGGTTAGAAACGCTACTGTTTCTTACTCTCTTTCTTCGTCGTACAGGTTTTCTCTCTTGCGTATTTTCTTCTTCGGTGCTGAATTCGGTTGTGGCAGTTCCTCCGGATCCGGAGACATTCACACTTGAAGGAGCATAAGATACGTCAGAGTCCGGAGTTGAAGGGTTATCGAATGACTGAAATAATCGAATGAAAAATTATTAGACAAATCTTCGTTATGCTGAAGTTGATATAAGGTATACATACCTCCAAAGGTTCTGAATCATGACAGCTGACGTTCTGGACCGATGCATTTTGTTCAAGGACAGCTATCATCTCTCTTGTTTCTGTTTGTACTCTCCCGTATTCGTTTTGAATCTTGTCACCGTTTCCTTCTATCTGGTCAGCTACACACTTCAGACCGACGCTTGAGGGTTGACTTCCAACATCTTCTTTCCTCATGATTGGCGATTTCTGAATAACTGGAACATACTCCGCAACCTTGACGACAGGAGATGAATCTCGAGAAACAGCCTGCTGAACTTGGCTGAATTTTGCGGCATCTGAAAATACTTCTGGGCTCTGATCCAGTGAGTGAATAGACGGTTGACTCTCGTACGGTATTTTCATGTTACTTGACAGGCTCCGGACATCGGAAGAGGGTATCACATTCGACGCATGTGGAGTCATTAAGATGTGGTTAGCAACACCATTCGGAGTTTCGTAACACTGACTGTCAGGAAGATGACCGTTGAGATAACTTGAACTATAGTAATTACCAACCGGGTAATCGTGACACCTCGATATCGTGTGGTTCGAGAATACAGTGTCAAAGTGTGGGAGCGGGAGCGGATAATCAGTAGCTAGCGTTTGAGTCTGAGTAGTTTGTGGAGCTGGTTCTCGTGACTGAATTACTGATACAGGTATCGACAAGGAAGAATTAGGAACACATGGTGGTACAACTTCCGCTGATTGATTTAAAACTGGCAGCAAGTTGACTTTTGTACTACCGGTTTGGGTCCTGCGCAACACTTGTACAGTTTGAGGCAGTTGCTTTGGGGTTTCCGCTAGTAACTTTGCTTTTCCTCCCCATCTACCGTTGCTCTGCAAGGTTTTTGGCTCTTTTGGTTCACTCGTCTTCTTTCTCCTTCGTGGCTTCGGAATCTTTTCAGAGTTGACCTGTACGTCTTCGGGTATGAGTACAGGCATTTCTCTCTGTGAAACCTCGCTGGCAACTTTGTTCTGCCAAATCATTGCGTCGCGAAGGAACCGTTGCAAGTGGCTCAAGTTGCCTCGCTCTGAAGAGTCATCCGGATGACCATAGAAGTCATCTTCGATGTTGTAGACCATGTGAACTATCTGTTCGACGAGCGACATTACTGGTGGCGTATGGTGAGGTTCGGATCGTATACGACCGTCGAAACCTTTCTGATCATGTGTTGACAGCTGGGAAGTTGATGAAGTATCTTTGCTTTTGGTTTCAGCATGTTGGCGCAGCACTTCAGCCACGGGCAGGACTCTGACACGACAGAGCCCAGTTTCCGAACAGGGAGTTTCCAGTATTTCAGGCATTTCGACAAAAGGTAATGGAGATGCCCTGATCAATTTGCCATCGACAAACTCAAGACCCAATGCTGCTCTCTTCAAGACTAGATTTTTGTCGAGGTTATCACAAGCGGCGTCAATTATAGCTCTCTCATAGCGTTCCGTCGTAATTTTCTTCGGTCCACACTGCTTCCTGATTGTTTCCTTTGACATATCTGCGACGTAGTCCATATGATGAACAGTAGGACGGCTCAACTGGAAAGTTTGTGATGAAGCTCCAGCTTGCAAAATCTTCTGTTCTACTAAAGGTGAGAACAACGGTCTTCCGCTCTGCTGAGATTCCGAAATTATGCTCTTGAGATCAGTGGGTGATTTGCCGTGGAAGGATATTTCCATCTCCTCAAGGCTCTCCTTGATGATTTCAATGAGAACATCGAAACTGAGACTCTGAGCAAACTTTTTAACCAAGCTATCAGGAATCACTCGAACGAGCTTCACAGCACATCCTAACTTAGGTTGCACGTATAGTGGATTGATCGGGCTAGGTTTAGCAATCTCTTTTCGAAGGGCTTCAATCAATTTGTTCTTCAAGGTGGTACGACGGCCCTGGCCTTTCAAGTCTTCAAGGTTTGCTTCTTTTAGATAATTGTACACGGAGTCGCTATTTGAAATAAATGACTGAGGATTAGTTAGGTGACAAGCGTCTTCAGGTTCCAGATTCACAGTCGCTTGATCTGGAGTTTCGCGCATGACCAGATTGTAAAACTTTCCTAGTGATACAGAGATTGTAGCTCCTGTAAGGCCAACTGGACTCAACGGTGGTGGAATATCGTCTTCTAAACCCAAGCATCCTAATTTAACCTGTGGAAATGTGGCTTTCCTCTGCTCACGTTCCAGTTCTTTTGCTCTTGCTTTGGTAAATGTCGGTCGACCAGTTCTAGTTCTATGATTTGTGGCAGAAGGTTTTCTTCGTTTGCTTTCGACAGTGATACCCACCCTTGAGTTACCACTTTTGTTCTGCAATTTCTTTACTGAAATCCGTTTCCTAACAGGCTTCGGTTTCGTTGAGCAAATACCATTTTTCTTCTTCGGGAGTTTCCCCTTGGTTCTTGCAAGTAGCTTTCTTCTCCTCTTGTCCCCCAATCCGAAGCCGGGCTCAACACAATCATCCCAAGTTAGTACTTCCCGTGGCATTCCTTTGAACTGCGTATAATCTATGTCGAGATTCTTCAGTTCATCGTTACGGATAATTGATTTCCCACCAGTGCTCAAATAATTTTCACAAACTTTCCGGTGCTCCTGTTCATGTTCATCCGAGCTTGTCCAATTCAACAATTGATCCCGCGGTTTTCTAATCACTGTCAGCAGATCGTAAATGTTCCATTCATCCAGTTCCACTTCGTGAGAGTCAAGAACAACTTTGATGTTCTTAAGGTCCGCACTCGCATATTCCTGAGTTACTTTTAAGTCGGAACTGAACAATTTATCCAGCAATTCACTTGTTGGATTAAGAGAGAATAAAGTTAAAACAACTTCTTTCTTCAGAGACCTGGAAGGTAACATGTCCAGCAGCTGTTCAAATTTTTTCGCTAGTTGCATTCTGACTGCTTTCCATGCTTCTTCTTGTTGCCGTTTGTCATCGGCTATGTATATGGCGTCCATTCGGTTAATATCACATAGTATTCCTTGCACGAATACTCTGAAACCATCTCCAAGCCGCTTCTGCAACAAAACAAAAGATTCAGAAAGTTAGACGAACAATACCCCTTCAAATAAGGTTAAGAACATGATATTGGGATTCTATTCGCGTACCTGCTTGAACAAGATACTAGCAATGCTATAAAAACTTGAGCTGGGAATTTTTGTTATGTCGACGTCATTAAAAATATTCAGAGGAGAGAATTCAGAATCTGGGGAATCACGGTAGATATTGATCCATTCTTCGAGCAGATTGTGGCTAAGTTCTCCGTCCAAATTTGATCCATCGAGCAGGATCGTGGAGACACCAGTTACCAAGATATTGTCATACAAACTTGCATAACAGGGCCAATGAGCAATGAGGGAACAAGGAGAACTTTTCGTTATTTTCAGTCGGTTCAGAGCTTCCATGACATTGGCGGCAATAATACCATTCTCTTGCTTGAACCGTGGAGGCTATGGACGAAAAAAAGATGAATTTTAAACCTTCTTGTTCCATAAAGATACGCATTATTAGACGTAACAACTTACGGAAACTTTTTTAGGTTTTAACGGGTCCGGCGGTTTTGCCTTGTCCGCCTCATATATACTCATAGCTAAAGAGGCGGCTCCCGCTAGCCAGATAACTGCAACGTCCCCGCAAAAGTTTTTGTCACACCATTGTTTCTCATCTCGAAAACGATCGTTAGATTCGTCGGCTGCGAATGCGTTATCCGCCCACGCATAAACAGTGTAAGCAACCTGGTCTAATTTGTCATATTTCTTTTGGTCTTTTGCGTCATATTTCATAAAAATTAGCATGGAACGCAGGATAGCCAGTCTTTTCAGGATCATTACGTCGTTCTCGCGTTTGAAGAGTTCTTCTACGGCTAGAATGTTAAAAAAGTTCCCGTTAACATGATCACTTTTTGAAACTTTTTTCAGTCATTCCGTATGTGCTTTACCTGTGTCTACCTGTGCCTTCGTCGATTTGGGGCTAGTGATGTGCATCATATACTTAGGTCCTTTCCACGGATTAGCTGCAATGAAGGGAGTAAGTTGTAGAAGACGCTGTCGCTGCAACTTTAGACCCTTTGCTCCAGCTTCTCCGCTGATAAAATCAAAGCAAGTCTTCATCCTCTCCGTCAACGGGATGAAGTGTTTGTTGTTGTTTGTTGTGCAAGCGTTGAACCATGCGAATACCATGATGAACGTGACAGTAGGTCTGATGAGTAAAAAGATTTGACATTACATTTTTTAAGGCCACATTGACCAAGAACCTAGCATCAGTCAAAGTTCTTATGACATACTCATAAATTTCGTCGATAGCCCTTTTGAGATCCACTTCCGGCAACGTTTCAAACTTGAACTTTGCGACCAGTTCCCAACATTCCAAGCACTGGTAAGATTGAGTTACAACTTCAGAAGTATTCTTAGTGAGGGTTTTATACGCAGCAACGATTCGTTTGAAGGCCTCCACCTGGAAATCACATTGTAATTGAAAGTATTGTAGTATTAACTCTTGTCTAATGATCATGGTCAAGTATATACCAGGTACAACGGTACAACCAGTACAATGCAACCACTGCTTGTAAACCGAGAATTCATAAATAATATAAATGGATAACCTGTATTTTAAACTTTTCCCAAGCATCCTCAGGATCCGAAGCTGGAGGTGCTTCCATTTCGATGCCTAGTCGAACAAACTACTACTGTTTCACGAAGCCACAACTCAACTTCAATGTCATCTCAACACAAACAAACTCAAAATCCCGATGAAGGGGTTTAATACCTTGCCCATTGACAATGGGCGTGAAAATTACAGTTGAATTATCGACACTTTTTTTATTTACAACACCCGCATCGCAACGGTTTCAACGTGGGAAAGCCGTATAATGAAAACACATCTGATTTTTGCTCCAGTCACGTATCCATGGCTTGCGACGGATTACATGAGGTATACATACGGAAGAGTTTGTCAACAGAAGCAATGATTTAAACATTTCGTTTCGCGCGAGAAGCATCGAGTGATTTACTCTATGGTCTGTTTACGTTTTGAATCAGTTTTCGAGGTGGATGTTTCTTATTTTGGGTCTTCAAGTATTCCAAATCCAAAATACAATTTTTGGTTTTGGAGTACAATTATGCCATTACAATGTAATTTTTTCGAAAATCTTATCATTCTTAGCAGAAATTCTCACGTGTCAAGACATGATCAGGATTGTCTCGATATTGGCGAATAGTCCTGAGAGAACTTTGGGCGGCTTCTCGAAATACTTGCCACTGTTGGTCGGTGACATTGTTCATCAAATTGTTGTACGGATTTGTGGGCTCTATAATAGCCCTTGGTTTTGACTTGCAGTCTTGAAATTTCTGGGAATGAACATAACATGGCATTAAATAAATATTCAGCATCAAAATCCTCCAAGAATTCATTCATTTCAGTAACCAGTACCTGACTGAGCTCCGCAGCTTTTGAATTCTTATTGACCTGGAGATCGAAAGTGACATTGACTTTGTCTGCCGGCTGGTCCACAAGCTCCAAAAACTTTTCGAAAACGAATCCATGCCTACTCTTTCTGGAACAACGACCAAACTTTTCAGTGTCCCCATCCAGGCTCCAGCCAGACCCTCGGCGGTTCCGGTAGTTAGCTGTCATAGCTTTCTCGTAGGCCTTGGTAGCCAGAATCTCCATCATGTAAGACCTTCCAGAAATCTTGTCTTTCCCTTCTTCGAACTTGAACTTGCTGTCATCAACTTTGTTGACATTCCACCATTTAGCGATCTTCCGGATGTCATGCAGGACTTGACCGCCGCGATTCTCTTGATCCTTGGCAAACTTGACGACTGCTTCCGCAGTGGCACTGCTGTACATGTCACGTACATTGGGGTCATCTGTTTTTGCAATCTTCGCCAATGCTCTCTCTAGCTGCACCAAGGCTCGATCGGGTGGATTGGTTCCAGGCCTGACTAGATTGATTGCTGGCACGATATCCATTTCGACAGAGACTTTGTTCTTTTTAGTCCAAGTCCGAAGGGTGACGACATTCTTGCTCCGATGCAAAAGCTCGATTCTTGTTCCTTTTGTTTGTTGCAGTTGTTTGACGACACCTTCAATCCGATCCAGGTTGGCTTTGAAGGGCTCTTCGGCAGTTCCCTGACGATTGTTCAAGAAGACAACGAGATCAAGGTCAGTCTTGTATTCGGATCCAAGCCATGTTCCTTTGCCGGCGCTGCCGGCTACAACTGTCCTGTCGATTTTCAGCTCCGGGTCTTGCTGAAGGGCCTTGAGGACTTGGTCCTGGACTCGGCGGCCGACCGACATGTAATTGTTGTAGTTCATATTAATCTCGGTTCGAACAATATCCTTGAGGACATCACATTGGTTTACTGAAATTTTAAATGCAGGTTACGAGAATATTCAGTTGTTATCAATCAACGTGAAAAACAATAGCTAAACAACTTACGCTTTTCGCCACAACCCATCGTGAAGTTAGGTACAAAGTTAGGAGCACGGAACGAAATATATTCGAGATAGGTAAGAATGTCAAATGAAGACTAGTTTGAATCTCATGAGCAGTTGGTTTATGACCCAGACGTGCTCAACGTTTAAAATGTCGTTTCTTTGCCGTTGAAGCTATAAACTAGTCGTAGACCGACTCGCTAAAAATCTCGCGTGGAACCAGTTAGATTCGCAAATTGGCAAAATGCATCTTCTTCACGTTCTCTATGCTCTGGGTTGTTTATGTCTCGCATGTGATCTATAAACTACAAGTACTGTATACACAACACATATGAGAATATGGAGACAGTGTGAAATAGATACCTAAAGGGTTCGTCTTGTTCCCCAACACAAACAAGCGCATTCAGCATATAACTAACTACATATCAGTCATTGCACAGATGATCTTCATATTCCAGGATCTCGAATCTTATCTGGAATAATTACTGTACATTAAGGTTTTGTTCATCAACACGCTGTCAATGGAAAATCTAAAGTTTTATTTCAGGCGAGCAAAATCGCGTATTCAAAATACAGTCATTAGTAATAAAATTTATTAGAAAATGTGGCAGTGATCTTTACTGTCTAGCAAAAATTTTCTGACGTCAAAATTATGTCAAACGGGCTATTCTGATAGCTGCGGAGGATTCCCAAGGATTTTCGCGCAGCCTCGCGATATCCTTGCCACTGGCGACTACTGATGTTCTCCATGAGATTGTTGTAGGGGTTGGTCGGTTCGAAAATGGCTCCAGATTCGCCTTTTCCTTCCTTGAATTTCTGTCAAGAAAAAGAATCCTTAGAAGCTCTTCAAAGGCGCCATTTTGGCTACATCTAGAACGAATTTTTTGGAACCTACCTCCTTGAGCTCCTGAGCAACCTGCCAAGCCTTCGAAGTCGGATTGACCTTGAGATCAAAGACGACATTTACTTCTTTCTGATCCCTGGCCACAAGCTCCAAGAAGTACTGGAACACAATCAAATGCTTGTCCTTCCTTCTCGACCTTTTGATCATCAAATCTGGATTGTCTTTGCCTCCGTCGTCATCCAAGGTCCAGCCGGAACCTCTGCAGTTGTGGAAAATGTACTTGATGGCCTCCTCGTAAGCTTTGATGGTCAAAACCTCCATTATGTATGACCTGCCCGAAATCTTTTCGCCGGGCCTCAGCCCGAGTTGCTTGTCATCAACTTTGTTGGCATCCCACCATTTAGCCAACTTCTGACAGTCGACCAACAAAGGGCCACAACGCTTTGCTTGGTCTGCTGCAAACTTGACGACTGCTTCTGCAGTACTGCTGCTGTAGTGGTCACGTTTATCCTGATCATTGTCGTCGAACAAAGCCATTTTTGACAACGCCTTTTGCAGCTGCACCAGGGCTCGATCAGGTGGATTGGTTCCAGCCGTTACCAGGTTTATTGCCGGTACAATGTCCATTTCGATTTCAGTGTTGCTCTTTTTGGTCCAAGTTCGAAGAGTGACGACATTTGTGGTTCGTTTCACAAGCTGGATCCGATTGCCTTCAGTTTGTTGAAGTTTTAGGACTACCAGTTGGATGCGATCCAGTTCGGCCTTGAAGGGCGCTTCGCTGGTTTCCAGTGGACGTTCCTTGTTGAGGAAGAGGACAAGATCGACGTCGGTTTTGGCTTGAGCACCTCGCCAAGTTCCCTTACCGACGCTTCCGGCGACGATTGGCCTGTCGATGCTCAACTGTCCGTCAGCTTGAAGTGCATTCAGAACAATTTTTTGGACCCGGCGTCCAACGCCCATGTACGTGTTGAAATGAAGGTTGATTTTAGAGCGTAAAATGTCTTTGAGGACGGCAGATTGTTGGTCTATACAACAAATGAGAAATTCGATAGTAAAGGAGAAAGTTTCAAGTTGTAATTCGAAGGTTATAGAAGATTCAATCTTACCTTCTTTTTTACCCATTTTTAAAAGCTTCAAGAAGACGTTCTTCTCTTCAAGGGCTTGCGACTTTGAGCACGATTAGTTGAAGAATGACAAACTTTTATGACTCAGGTCAGGATTGTACCCAGCAACAAAACCTTTGAGTGTCGTTCAAGTATCGTTTTTCCAAGATCCACAGTTCTGAAGGAATCGTTGGGACTCCGTTGACGTTTGTGGATTGAGAGGAAAAGTCATCTGTCATCACATTGTAAATGCTTGGAGGTTTCGAGAATCTTTGAGCTATAAATATGTTTATTACTCACTCGAAGGGTGAGAAAGTATTCACCAAGAAAGTATATGAGAAGAATACGGCTTTTGATTCTGCTCAAGAAATGCTAACAGTTGCTAAAGTTGGAAGACGTATAATAAAAAATGCTAACGTTGCAATTTTACTTTAATCGTATTACGTAATCAGGATGAGGAGCAGGTTAATAAATTAAACAATAGGCTTGGTTCTTTTTAAATTGTTTAAAAGTGACTTCATTTCTTCAACTGCTGGTGGCTCATTTTCTCTTTTTGGAGATGGCTGAAATTGAAATTTGAAAATTATTTTCGATTCCGAATTTTGGCGCTCATGTAACGTGAATTTCGGAAGCTCACCTTAACATTTCTGTTGGTCTTTTTTAACGTGATGCCGTTTCTGATCTGTGAAATGACGTCATCAATGCCTGGGGCTGCGGCAGCCTTGGCCTTGTTGTCAACTTCAGGCGTCTTAGCCCTGCTTTTCAAGGTACCCACGCCTCCAGCTAACGATGCAGCCAACGAGTTCCCACCACTGGGAGCAAACATTGGCGGAGGGGGTGGCGGAGGAGGTGGAGCGCCACCTGCCGGCATTGGCGGCGGTGGTGGAGGAGGTGGGCCTCCAGGCCCAGCACTGGTTATCGAAGGGCTGGTGGAGGCCGTGGAAGTCTTGGCGAGTTGGGCTTGCCGTTTGACTTCAGCTAGTTCTTGCTCAAGAGCTTTGAGCTTGGCTTCGGAGCGAAGGCGTTGGAGGTCTTCTTCTGATTCTTTTTGGCTTAACGTGTCCTGAGGAAAAGAAAGACTTTATGATGTATGCTGGTACCGGATCACGAGTTGAGAACTTCATTAACAGTACCTGGAGCTCTTTGAGGTGTTTTTCGTATTCCGACTGCTGCTCTGTAAGCTGAGACTGGAGGTCTCCGATCTGGTTCAAAGCGTTCATGAGCTGGTCGTTGCCCAAATCAGGAGTCAAGGCGACGCTTTGTCGAACCAAGATACTCTTTTCATTGTGAGTCTGCAAGTTGGAAGTCCAAAATGCATGGTTCAGATTAGCTTCAAGAAGTTGAATAAATGATGATTAATGACAGAAATCAAGGGAATTACATTCTTAAGTTCTTCTTCAATTTCACGGATTCTGTCTTCGTCAATCTCACATTTATGATTCAGGCTCTCAATCTCGGTTTTGGCGTCTTCGAGGGATTCTTTGAGCTTTCTGTTCTCTGACTGGAGCTCTGATATCTGTTTTTCCAGCCCGACTTTCTCGGTTTTGATGGATTGGACCGCTTCGTTCATCATTGTGAGGGTTTCGTCAGATTCGAATTCTACGAGTTTGGTCTTCTCCAGGTCGGTTTCGAGGTCGACTATTTTTGCCTCCAGTGCTATGAAGAAAGTTTTCATAGTTTTTAACTAGAATTAGGATTAGTTTTTTAATGTTCCGATTGTCAATTAGGTCAGGCTTACCTTCGACTTTCTTCCTTAAAAATTCAATTTCGTCATCGCCCTCTCCAGCGGCACTTTCCTGTTCAGCTTCTTCCTTGATTGTGAACGCAGGGTCTGACAAATTCTGCATAAGCATTTGGCTCTGACGCTTCAAGCGGCGATTTTCTTTGTTGTACTGAAAAAAAGAAATTGTAGTGTTACAATCGAAAAAAGGAATCTTGAATATAAATTCAGTCCACACTTTCAGGCCTTTACCTGATCAACTCTCGTTAAAGCTTCTGACTTGGCCTGGTTCTCAACTTCGTACTTCTTCCTCAGCTTATGGTATTCGTCATAAGTGGCCTCTGACGCTATACGCAGTTCTTCGAGTTGTTCCGTCGCAGTTTGAAGTTTGTGCCCCATTTGCGCGCTTTGGATGATGGCGTCCTGGTATTTCCGAAGCATTTGTTCATAGTCCCTGGTAGCTATAATTAGCAATGTGGACATAAATTATAAACTATTCATAAACTATATTTTCGCAAAAATATCAGTCAAACTAACCTTGCTGAGCAAGAGTCTGTGTTTGAATCCTCTTCTTCTCGCTTTCTTGAAACTTGGCTTTCCATTCAGAGTCCTTTTTCGAAGACGATCCTTCAGGACCCGGGCTCATAGCTCTTTTGAAAAGATTCATTGGATTCAATGTCGACTTGTTTCGCATCTTAACAACACTGTCAATTTGAACTTGGCCGCCTTCATAGTTTTGTATTGAAGGGATTTTTGTAGTTGGTGACGCTTCTCGCGACCTTGACCTTGAGCCATCATTGTTGCAAACTTGGCCATTTTCTACGTTCAACGTTACAGTGGTCTTCTTCATTGTTG
This sequence comes from Sphaeridia pumilis, assembly GCA_034698345.1. Classification (NCBI taxonomy): domain Eukaryota; kingdom Metazoa; phylum Arthropoda; class Collembola; order Symphypleona; family Sminthurididae; genus Sphaeridia; species Sphaeridia pumilis. The sequence continues at coordinate 18,665 of JAQGBJ010001721.1, forward strand.
GAGCTGGAGGAAGCGGTTCTGCTGGGCTTGTTGCTCGTTTTGGACTTGGGCTCCTCCACCTATGCTGTACAGATTCAGGACTGGTTGCTCTGGGACTCCAATTAACGTTCGGAATGGGCTCTGGACTGGATACACGATGTTCAGAAAATGTTGAGTTTACATTACTTCGGGCACTCCAAATACTGGGCCTGTCTTCGACCCTCGGCGGCTTCGCTGGAGCTTGCTGCTGCTGTACGGACCCAAAAGACTTTACTGTTGTGTTAACTGGTTTAGGCTCCTTCTGGATCGGAAATAATTTGGTTGCCAGTGGAGGCTTCGCTGAAGTCACCACCGATTTTAAACAAGTGTGCGTCGTCGAACTGGAACCGTTGAAGCTTGTTGGCGTGGTGGTCGCACAAGTGGCGAAGAAGGATGGAACTTCGTTTGACGCCTCGGTCGTCTGGAATTGCAATATTCTACTTTTGACACTGCTCATTTTGCTGCCTTTTTAGCTAACCACGCTTGCAAAAAAATGGACGGAACTTTGCGGTTTCTTGGTTTTAGAAGAATGAGCGAAAAAATGATAAATTCACTTCAACCGTTTAAGGAACATTGCTACAGCGCTATTTTACAATTTACTCTTAATTCTAGACCACATCCGTTAGACTGCTAGTGAAGCTAGTGGGCTGACTGAGAGTTGGTGTACAGACTGAAGTTAGCTATAGTGGACTCATGAGAAGTTGAGTTACAACTACTGGCTGATGGCGATCATCGCAACCATTTGTTTTCCTTCCTTGTTAACAAATGGCATGAGTCATTAGTTGTCAGAGTCATTCATCAGACAGCCAACAAATAATACGTAACTCTTTCGCATTGTGAATCCTGCCTGTGTGTTTATCATCTAACTTGAACAAGAGAATATATATATGAAGCCCACTTGAACTGGCTGCGGCTGAAGGCTATTAACTTGAGGAGTCAGGAGCTCCGGCGAATTCGATGATGACTCAACAAGTAAAGACTGTATCTGAAAGCATTGTTGTTTTGAGACCTATCTGTCGTGCCCATCTGACATTTGCATTCTTGTACATAAGAAAAAGCCATGTGGTATCACATAGGGTTTGCCATTTTGCCAATTTGACAATGATGATCATCTCTGTGGATACGTCGAGTACCACTTTGCTTTTAAGGTACAACAAGGTCAGTTTTTTACCTGACGAACTGACAAAGCTAAATCTTGGCCTGACATAACATCCATAAGGACAAGAACTTGAGGAACGCCGAATGTCAGTCCTCATCCCAAGATTGATTAAGACGTTTATAAATATGGGAATCGTGTTCATAATTATTACTGGGACTGGGACAATAGCAGAGGGACAGAAATGGAAAACAAAAATCACAGGTATATAATTGGTCTATATTGAAATGATTGGCGATTGTTAAAAAACCGGAAGTCCATATGGGCTTACCTGTAGATTAACAGAGATGGACAATTACAATTGTCGTTAATGTTGAACTCGTGGATGGTCAAGATACAGAAGAACACAATGTTTGTTTACCGTGACTTCGTACTTGAAGCTTACGAACAAGGAATATAATTGTCACTTAACCTTGGAATTGTTGCAAGTGGCTAAATATGACCGTATATGGCTGATGACATTATCACTGAAACTACTACGATAACTGCAACCACTTTAATTACTGACGTTTGCTTCTATCCGGAGCAACCGCAATGCAATGTTTTGTTAAAATTCGAAATTGCAGCTTCTGATTATGTTCCTTTACGATGCGGAAAAGGTTCCAAAGAAATTATAGGGCGAAAAAGACTGGAGCAAATATAAGCAACTGCGTTTAAGATGTGGCAAAAGCATATATGAGTATTGACAATGAACTTGGCAATTTTAGTCCATGAATTTAGTGCGGATGGTGAATCGTCGTGTTCGAGCATTAATTATCATCGTTATGGTTAAGGCGAATCGGGAGAAGAATGCGTTGGATAGATATATTTTTGTATGCTATAGAATGCTATCGGGCGAAGAATACAGATATGAATATATGGTGTTGGTTTCAAGTATTCCTTCAACGATAATGCCATAATGTGAAATACAAGGAAAGAATGATATGAACATGATTCATAATGACTTACCATGAACTGAAGCTGTAAAAGCGGCCGTCCAATAGATATGTGACCTGATCGAAACTTTGGTGACGTAACAACCTTTCTGCTGGTAGAAGAACTAATTTTAATCAGCAGGGGTTAATTGGAAATAGATTAGATAAAATGAATACGTCATATTGTAAGTATTGTAAGATCTTTACAGAG
>JAQGBJ010001722.1:0-20946 GCA_034698345.1 Sphaeridia pumilis
AGTTTGTTCACGTTGTCAACTACACACGGCTTGAAATTTTTCGGTTTGAACGATAACCAAACAACAGCAAGAATGCCGACCGACAAAGTCAAGGTTTACGTCCTTTACTGGTTAGTTTAGCTCAGTCAGTTAAATCGTTTTAGATCTACTCTTGCAACAGGATGAACTTGACTCTATTTGTGATTTCAGTGGTGGATGAGGGTACAGCAAGTACTTCCGGCAGCTGCAAAAGTCGCTGGAAAGTCATTTTCCTGGAGAGATCGAATGGGTATATACTTAATTTGACAGCAATCATGATATTCACAACAATAGTATTTACTCAATCACAACTTTGTTTGCTTTTTTAAGCTTGGAGAATCAACTCCAACGACCACTGGATGGTTGGAAGTGCATGTGGACGGTCAGCTGATTCACTCCAAGAAGGTAAAATCACAAATTGTACCATGCAATGGATCACGTAACAATTGAACAATACCGTGCAGTGTTTCGGGTGTGTTTACCACTTGCTTATTTTTGTCATGCAGAACGGCATGGGCTACATCGATTCGCCGAAGAAGCTTGACAGAATCGTTGAAGCAGTGAAAGAAGCTATTGCCAACCACTAACTTAATTTCGGTGGACTGGAGATTACCATTTACCTTTTTCGTCCTTGAGGAAAAGTCAGCTGATATCAGTGTTGTTTCTTATGATATGGTAGATCAAAACCTTCATATGGTGGTCTGCTGTTGATGTTTTCTGAAATCAACTCTGTTTTATCTGTTCTAGCAATCAAGGTACGCAAATAAAGATTCATTCATAGTGTGAAAAATAAACATGCATACCAACACAAATCAATATTTTTCTAACTAAAATTTATTCCAAGTACCCTTGAGCTTGATTGCGCTAGACGGAATTAAGCAAGCTTTTACAGATCTTCATGAGATTTAACGGCAATTTTCTTGTTCATAAGCTTGTAGACAACGCATTGCTTTCAACATTACAGATAACGATGGGAAACAAATGCATGTTTTAAGTTTAAATGATTAGCAGAGCAAGTCCAAAACCATCTTAACAATGTGTGACATGTTACAAAAATACATACGATTCTAAGAATTTGGAATAGTTAGCTCGAAACAGTCAGCTATGACAACAAACATGATTAAAGCTATAAGGAAGCGCAGGTAATCTAGCTCAGATTGACTTCGATTAGATCCTCCGACTTAGTCTTCAACCTGGAGAAACAAACGAGTTATACAATTGTTTAGTAAGTTTGATGCACAACACTGAAGCGTCAAGGCGAATCAACGGAACAATGTATATAAACACTACACATTCAGAGAGCTAAAGCACATACGCATGCTGAATAGCACCACAAAGACAGACATTGAGGAAACAGGAATAATAACTCTACTCGAGAGTTGGGTTTAGAAATAATATTGATTGTTTTCACTATTGCATAGATATATTCCAACCATCAGAGCTGCCAATAAGTAATAAGGAACACGAATATTGCACTCAACTAAGTTCTACTACGCTGAGTAGCGTAAAGGTAAAAATGTAAGTCAAATTATCTATTAGCTAATAGTTATTGATTGGTCTTCTCATGCTTGAAGAGTCCATGCGATTCGGATTGAGCAGCAGGCAGTAGTAGATGATATGTATCTTTGGTTGTCATTAACCGGTCTCACAGTCATGGATTACTACAAACAGCAAATCAACTTCAGCTATAGCAGCATACCTATTCTAGAGCAACTAGCATTGTCATTCAAACCCTTGCTTCGCACCCCAATTCTTCACCAACGCTAGAAACACATTTGAACAGAAAATTGCCCTACTACCACATTCATAAAAGTAAAAACTAAACTGCTAATCCTGTACGTGCAAAAACGAGCGTAAAAATAACAGAATTAAATCCCATTTGAAGCCCCCACAAAAAGCAACACAAAGCCCCAGTTAAACGGTCAAAAGCATGCTTGAGTATTAGACCTTTTCGTAAGTTCTAGTGCAAGTGACGTTTCCAGCAGTCAAAGTCATGACCATCTCCTTGTCCTTAAAGTCACGAACGATCTCATATTTCTTGCCGTCGCAATCTTGAACATGAACCATTTTGCTTCCATCGAGGCTGACAGTCGACTGTAATGAAACAAGAAAAACCTTATTAATACCCACTCCACATCAACATTTATAAAATCAACTATCTTTTAACATACTTTGCACTTGCGTCCATCAGCAGTCTCCTCATCAAAAGGTTCGTTCAGCTTGAATTTGATCTCAGTGGTCTTGAAAGTGGTGGTCGTTTTGATGTGGTATTCATCGCCATCCTTGGAAATCTCAGTAGTGGGCTTGGCAGTTCCAGCGAGCTTACGCAGCATGAAGTTAACTCCTGTAATAAAAATGATAATAACCGCAATGAGTTCAAATTCCATCAGATCAAATAACAACACACGCATATGGAAGTCACTTGATAATATGTACATCAAAAGTCTAATTGACTCCATCAATTGCCACAATTCGTAGTCCTTCTTACACTTAGTCATCAACATTCAAACATCATCAGACTCTTCCCATCGTTTAGATTTATCATCATCACGTTTCACTCTGGTCTGCACGTAACGCTTTCAAGAGCTCAGTCAGTCAGTCCTACATCAAGTATATTAGTATATATATACAAGAATTTCCAACGCAAGCTAAATACAATAGACTCCAACCCAACACTAGATTACAACGCATGGTACTTATCCCTGGACACATTTCTATTCCCGTACAAGCTTTACAAAGATAATAGCCAGCTCAATATTGTTATGTATCGAAAGTATCGATCATGAATCATTTAACCCTTCAAAGATACCTTGTAGCACCTCTTGTTCACTATACCATCACGACGATATTCCATCGGAATTCTCGCTCGCTATCATCTAAAAAACTGCATTTAAACTACCACATTCTTGCAACATCAGCTTCCGACGCATGCATGCACTCCTACTTATTGCATGCACAATAAAATTCACCTTGAACAAGCAAAAACTGAAAACTCTTACAACATCCTATTGCGTGCTAATCATCCATAAAAACCGACCAGAGTCCATAGTTCACTTGGCATACAACTATTCAACTGCATCTTGAACACCATTTTCTTGAACCTATCGCATTTGGCAGCTGTTTGTTTTCTGCATCATCCATTCCAAACCCGAACCTAAACAAACTTCAACGTTACGCAAAACAACCAAAATCATCTTTAATTCCATATATGTATTCATAAACCCGTTCAAAAGCTATCGATATCTTATCGGTCGTTTCTTATCTTGCAGCTTCCAGTTCTTGTTGACCCACCCATGCTCGCTTTCAGAATCTTTTCGACAGTTCCCTACACTCGATTTCTCTTTCCGAATCTTTGAATTCAAAACACAACGCAGCGCAGTTTACAACAACATTTTCCTTTAACAGCTTATCAGCTATTGCTAATCCGGTTCTATCCTCAATTTTCCATACCCAAACAAACTTCTTAGAAATGCACTATCCCGTTTGAACTTCTTGAACGCATCTTTTCCATCTTACAAGGCTCTTAATAATGTTCATAACGCTCCCAGACTTCCATTAAGCTTCCTTGACATTGACGAACATTATCTTAACTGCTTCTCCAGCCTCCAGACTTGATTCTTTCTAATTACCCTACAATGAATACAACTATTACGTTCACCGCTATGACCGTTAATCACGCTATTAAAAGTATTAAAAGAACATAAAAGTTAGTTTTCAGTAGTTTTCAACTCACCAACTTCCTTCATGTACTCATCGAAGTTTTCGCTCTTGGTCATAACGTACTTTCCGAGAACCATCTTGAAGCTGTTAGGTTGGTTTTCACCGATCTGTAAAATTAAACAAAACCTCATTAATGTCAAACTTTAAGCGAGTATTCACAATCAATTTGAAAAGTAAAACTGTAACAAACATGACCCATCACTGCTGACCTTTCGAATTCACCCAAGAATCTTAAAAACTCATCTATTTCAGCCAAGTATTCATAGCACGCACTTTAAAAGCCGGCTTTTTACAATTTGACATTTAAAAATTCTCTAGAAATATTCTTACCTTTACGAAAAAGAAGAGTTGACAAGGAAGAACTAACTTCGAACGAGTTTTACAACTTTGAAAGTTTAACTTTTCAGAAATTCGAGCAGTTCCAGCTGTTAAGTTTCACGCTCCGACGTACAAGCAGCACTGATTTGGCGTCTCTTCAACGCAGTCGAGTTACGGCATGCTCCTCGTCTTCTCAACGCATTTTTTGCATGGCTCTTCAGCACATCTTTTCTCCTTTGGGGCCGCATTGGTGAGGAGATTACGGCGGCGAGGATCGTTCAAGTGTGACGTAGATGCCGTTCCGGTCCGTTTCAGAAAACGATGGAAGCCTCGGGGGCTGGACGGGGGAAATGGATGTTTCCGTGGAACGGCTTTCGTGTCATGTCATGTGGATAATAACGAACGCAATTTGCGCAAAAACTTGAATACGTGACCACAACTCTGACTGACTATGAGCAGTTGAAACATGGGAAAATGGCCTGGGAAATCGAGAAAGAATCGCTTTGAATTCCTGATGAAACAATGGAACTAATGAGTTTATGGTTGGAACTTTGGAACGAAGTAAAGCAACTATAGGATTAAAGTGACTTTATTTCGGTATAATTAACTATGAACCAACGCTTCAACTTAATTGAGAAGCTAAATCAACGTTAAATCGCATAAAGGACATAGTAACGACTACGTTCGAGAGATAACTTAAAATCAAGTACAAGAAACGCCATTAACAGAATACCCGCTCTGCTCCTGCGGTTCGTCATGAGAAGAAAGCTACAAGAAACTATACGATAATTTTTCAGATTATGAGTATGGCACCATTGGACATTGTTAACAAAGGCTAAGTAAGTGTATCGAATCTACTGACTTGAAGGCAGTAGGAAGTTTCTACAACAGGTTTCAATAGAGTCTAGTAACTTAATTTAGATCTGAACATGGCAATAATATAGATGTCTCGTTTATATACCCGTACTATTGGAACTATATACTCTACCAAAAAACTACTTTTAGGCTTGCTACATTCGACGTTTTAGCTTAAAATACAAGATCATGTTCAAAGTTAGGTGAATTCGTACAACTGGAGCTGTCAATCCTAGTACTAGTAGACTCTAGTCGAATAATACACACGAATATTACATGCGTTCTGTGTCGTAAACTAATGACAATCTGCTATAAACTATACCAACTTTGATTTACAAAACTTAACCACGCAGGTACAAGTAATAAGTATAAACGGGAGGTCGAAATTCCCTGCGGATTCATTCCCATTCAGCGTCATCACATTCATAACACTCGCACATCTGAAGGCACGTTCACACAAGTAGGAAATTAGTTTTCACATACGACAAATCTGACTCGACTTTGTTAGAGCAAGGAAGGATTAAATACTGTTAACAGCGTAACATTCTTAAGTGTTTCAAGACACTGTAGTAGACGACAGTCAACCAATCTATGACCATCCACCAGTTAGTTTGTGGAACAGCTCGTCGTTCAGCGTCTGACTGGCTTCTTTCGACCTTAGGCTCAGGAAGATGTAACCTCCGATGAATTCATGAACTACTTTGCAGTCTGCCGACATGGAGCTGAAGCTGATGCAGTTGTCGCCTTCTAGCTGAATCATCATCATTTTGACTTCCCAGTTAACATTCCAGGCCTGGATAAACAAGAAGTTGGCTTTAAAATGTTGTTCATGATTCGGTGATTTGATTAATTCAAACCTTTGAAAGTATCATACCTTCATGCTAGTATACCGCCAAGTCTGCAAATGATCGCCGTTGTTGTCCATCCGCATTATCCTATTGAATGCAACTGCCAAAAGCTCGTCTTTCTTTGAACCTGTGAACCTGACGACAAACAGGGATAATCCGAAATCTGGTAGTGACTGCCACGCCTTGATGTAGTTCATCTTGGCTTCGACCAAGTTGCACTCTTTGACGTTGGCATGTGCTTCAAGGATCCTTTGTGTCAACTGCAAAAATAAAATTTGCTAAATTAGCGGTTCAATCTTTGGGAGGAGTCCAGTGAAACTTTGCGAAAAACTCACCTTGCCCTTTATTTTCTTCAAATGCCTTGGAGCCACATAGTCTTGTGGCGTAATTTCCAAAGAAGCAGGGTTTATCGCTGTAGTAGCTGACCGGTGCTGCATTGCCAAAAACGTTTCGATTGTCTTCACTTCGGTGTCGTATGAACTGTCAGCCAGCGTTTTTCCCTTGGAGCCAAGCTTGCAGGCCGCCATCCATTTGGCGTATTGTTGTTCCTGCATCAGAAATTACAGTTCAAGATTCCTTCAATTACTTCTGTAAACATAATTACATCACAATCAAAACTAACTGATTCGCATCTGATCCAATATTCGCTCATCCCTTCGGGTGACGGCACTTCGAGTTTGATCCCAAACTTGCGTTGTGCAATATTGACATCCGGAGTGACTTCGCACCCTCTCAGATGAACACAGAAGGACGAGTCAGAGTCTCCTCGGATCTTCTGAAAGTCAATTGTCAGATCTCGACATGTTACATGGTACTTTTTGAACGACTTTAGCGTATACTTCTTTGGCCTGCAAGAAATCAAGATACATTACTCCTCATCGATTCTGAGAGATCATTTTTCATTTTGCTTTGATAAACTCACTTCATGACTTTGAGCTGATCAGCCAAAACTGGCGCATTCATCATATTCCGCTTATTGACTCCACTTCCTTCAAGGGTCGTCACCAAGGCATCCAATGCCGAGTCAATGTCGTCTTCCTCAGGAACTACGTCAGGTTGAGGTACGTTTGCTTGCAAATTCACTTGTAGCTGAAACAAAAACTCCATCAGCCTCCATTTGCACTTCATAAGCTCCAGCATACCAATGATCCACATACCTGCAACGCCGCAAACATCAACATTTCCTCCTCTGTGCAATCAATCTCTTCGTTTAACAACTGCCACCTGGCCTGTTCATACAACTGGTTGATTCTGACAGCATCGTATTTCGGATTAAGATCGTAGAACGAATAAAATTTGAAGCGAAGGCACAGCGTGTCGAATTCCCTCACACCTTGCTCCATAATCGACAGCGACGAGTCAAGCCACCTGGATCAAACATGAAAATTCCAAATTAATATTCAATTATCCAACGCTATTGAATAAAGTACAAAGTATTATTATCGAGCTTACGCCACGTTCATCCTGGCTCGTTCAATCAAATTCTTGGGCCTCAACATCCTCGCCCGGACATCATTAGGCACCGACCCCGGACTCTGTGCCAGAGCATCTACATCGACATCGTTCAAATTCCCATTCATGTGCACCGGCTGTGGCGAATACGAGCCGCCATTCATATTCATGTTATTCATCGTGTTGTAGGGTGACGCTCGATTTGAATTCCACCCACCGCCACTTCCGCCTGAACTCATCGGCGAGCTTATTGGCGGCGTTTTCGAAGGCGAGCGCACAACTGGAGCGCATAAGAAGCCACTGCGGTCTCCACCGCCGCCGTTCCCATAACCATTGTTGCTACTTCCAGAACTGCTGCTGCTCCCCGTACTGTGATTGTGCCGACTGTACATTGATCCGTTCACTGTCGGGATGAATGTATTGGTATCCGCTGGAATCGGCGAACGCCCTCTGTTCATTTCTTCATAATGGGTTATTTTGCGGTTCCGAATTTGTGTGTAGTTTTGCTTCAGGTGTTCGGGGCCAAGAGGGCGGCACAGCGAGAGCTCTTCTGGATGTCGGATGCCTGGAAGAGCAAAAATACAATGAAATCCTTCATCCCACACTTCACCGTCTCATCAATCATCGCATCAGTTTTGCCTCGACAACTTCCTGGAACATTCATCATCTAACCTTTTAGTCATCTGTGTACAATATCTACAGCCTGCAACTTTCGCTTAGCCTAGAATCCTAGATTCCTGGAAAATGTCACTAGTCCACCGATCGATAGATCTCAGCTCAACTTTCACCCATTTTTACTACCGCAAATGGCATTTCCCCAATAGCCCTTGAACTACATGTTCATCTATCGACGCCCTTGCCCGAGGAGCTAAACAAACATATCAATTCGCATAAAACGTCCAAATCTCAAGGTCTCCACAGCTCTAACAAAAACCATATTGTCTCCCAGTTGACTCAGATTATCTCATCAACCTACAAGAATCCTCATATCGATTTCGCAATAGCCTTCTGTCCGTCATCCTTGCTTCTCCCCAACCTTCAATCGACAGAGATTCCTGACTCACAGAGATCCAGAGACCTTCCAAAACCCTAGTCAATCATCAAAAAACCTTAAAATAATCAGTATCAGCTTTCATTTGGTATCATCAAATTACCCAATTCTTTGCACAGCTGAACCACCGTATTGAACGTTTTCAAGGAAAAATCCACCCTACAATCCATAGTCCTTCGGTCAGGCAACTGGACTCTTAGTAACTGAAAAAAGAACCAAACGTCAAATCAGTAAAATGTTCCAGGTCAAAGGTCATCATATATTTTGTATAAATATTCGTATATCAAGGAAAGCTACCTTATGACAGGGTGTAAAGTACAACAAGGCATCGGCCTGAACTCCATACTGGTCCAAGGTGGACCGGGTCCTCGCGAGCCACAAGTTTCGGTCCGGCCACCACAAAGCGTGGTCCGACCAGTCCATTGAAATACCTGCAAAAGACAAAAGAGACAAAATATAAATCACCATTAAATTCGCCACACCTTATCCATCAGCAAAGGCTTTGTATTCCCGCCGCCGCCGCCCGCCCAGACAACTTCGGCGCGCAGGTGTGTAGGTGCCAGAAAACGCCAAGAAATCCCGCATGTCATGACCAGTTTGTTAGTTAAACGCCACCCTCAATTGCCATCATCACCAACATGATCCTCTATTCTTCTTGAGCTCTTTTACGAGAACCGACAAAGCTTTGTCACCTTCGGGTAAGAAACCATAAAGCGGCGGCGTAGCGCTTGAAACTCAGGACTTATCGTTGATCAATCTTGGTACTTGTCCGTTTCTGTTTTCAACAAGTTTCTGCAATTTCAATTACACATCCTTTCACCGCCTACAATATCCAGTTTACTTAACCTTTGGACAGAGAACACAAAAACCATTTTATCTTATTATCTCCCGATTTGCCAACACTTGCTTTTTGGTCTGCTTCATCAAAGGTTATTACTTATTACCCTGGTTGAGATTTGGCTTTTGAAATTCTCAAAAATTCAAGTATAGAAGACTCCACCCTGTCTAATGCATTCTTTTATCATCATTCCAAACGTCTCAGCTTCTCACTCAGAAACAAAATTCCCAACTGTTGCATCCCGAAAAAGCAACTACTTCAGCTACAAAACTTGTTCTAAGTAAGTACTTATTTGACACCTTCGCCCAAAAGCTTCCACACTTGTACATTACCAGCCCTCTTTTCAAAGCCAGAGACAAATAGCACAATCAGTCCGACTTGACACCTACTACAAGCCTGTACAGATTCCAAGCTTCTTCGAAGCCAACCACCTTATACTTGAGCAGTCCATCAATCAATTCCGCCCACCAATTCATTCTCGATCAAACCGAAATGCCAATCCCGATGCACCTGATCGACTGTCACGTCTCCCCAAATCACCTGCAGTCCCACGAACAGAGCAGAGGTCTTCCCACGCTCCCTGAACTTCAACGAGACTTCATCCAAGTTCCTTCGTATCATCTGCTTACTTGATATGATCATAATAATCTCATTTCCTTGCCTTTTGCGAATTTCATTCTTACAATTAACTGCAAAGAGCCCACGCGCTTCCGCTCTTATATCGACCTCCGCCCTCTTCTTCGATATTGCATCCAACAACCTCGACTTCATAAAAGCTCAAACTTATCATCATCTTGTATTTATACTTGAGTTTCTTTTTAAACTCACAACAATTTTGCTTCTTTTCCCAATTCCCCAAGTTGACAAACACATCAAGTTCCCCCTCTTCCTATTGATTCATACGAGTATTTTTAGCTCTCTCTCTGGAAAAATCGCCTTACATAATCCACAAAACTCCAACAACAGCTCCTCGCGTTTATATATTTCAATTTTTTTCCTACCCTCCCAGTAAACATGCATCCATTTGTATTTGCTTCCAGCTCATCCCAAAAATGCACAGTAAACCAGGCCCCATTTTTTATAGTTTTCCCGCGGTTTAAAGGTATTGCGTAATCAATCTTGAAAAATGTATTCTTCTATCCCTCACGTGCAATTTAAACCCTTTTACAAAAAGAAAATAACTTGAGGATAATCCTCTTCCAGACTCCCAGCTCAAAGTCAGAAAGCTATAATACATCACTAAAAACCTGAGAAATCTCGTAAAATATATACATGAGCCAGTAGTAGATGAGAAAGTTGTAAACTATTTTTAGCCGATTTTTGCAGACCTTTTAAAAACTGCCAAAGCTGTATTACAGCTATAACAAGGACGCATTAACATCGATGCCAAGAACAACATTTATATTGGCATTTTTCAATACCCGTCTCCACAATATTTCCAATGGAATCTATAGTTATATACTGTATTCATTTCATTTCACCACCTGATCCCTACGCCGGATGGAAAGTTTCAAAAATCGAGAGTAAGCTCATATAATTGCAGCTCAGAACGCGCTATCAATCAAGATGAAAAAGTGTATGAAAAAATCATCCAAGACACACACAAACCTTACTTACAGTAAGTTCAAGACTGCTCAAGAATGAGCCTGGCAAAATAATTCGCTTATTATTAATACACACGCTTCGGAGTTGAAACTCGCTTGAAACGCCATTTTCATTGCGTACTTCCGCTTCCTACTTGAGCTCCACTTGAGCTCGCTCAAAAGCAAGTTTGCTTGCTGTGACCTCTGACCCGTGACGTTGTGAACCAGGGCGCAATTAGCACTCTTGGAAGAAGAACAATACTGAATTCCCAGTCTTTTAAATGGCTTTACACACGACCTTTCTGCTCCTCTGACTCTTTGGAATTATATAACATTGATTTGGCTATTGTGAATACAAACACAAGCTCCAGCAAACCCCATTTGCGTTCTTGGCATTCTTGGTGTGTGAAACCAAACCACAACCTTCCTTGTTTCTCAGCTCGAATTTCTTTTCCAAAAGAGCAGAGCATGAGGTCTCCATTTCCGATACAACATTTCTCCACCAAAAAACCGCCTAACTGTCCGTAACGACATTAGTTAACACAAAGCTCCTTTTGGAAGTCTAAACATGACATTATTAGATTTCCCCCAAATCCAAATACAAGAACGACACCCTCCTCGCGCCTCTTCCGGATCGCTGCGACTGGAACCCGGAACGAGAATCCGTTGCAGGTTCTACTATAGAACATTCAGAAGAATCAGTCAGTCAAATGTATACATCTTTGGGATTCCTTGTCACGCAGTACGCACCGATTGTCATCATGTTTCATCAAAAGTTTCATGAATTTCCGTCCCTTCTTTTTCACCGAATCCCAATGACCCACGTGCCTCCAAAGAATAAACTGAATCGTTCCGATTCCTGTCTCACTCGTTGTATCTTCATAATCATCAAAATCATCCCTTGCTATCCATTTATATAGCATTCAGAGGAGGAGAAATCTCCCCAACTTTCAAACTACCCGCATTCACCCGCCTTTTCCTTCCTATCATTTCCTGTCTCCTATATACAAAGTTGCATTCTTTCTGGATTTCAACCGAGAGTATGCTGTGTCTTTGATTTATATCTCGGAATTGCATAAACTTTTTCTGATAGTTTCCGTGTTCCAGAAACTTTATGTGATACAAATCTTTTTCAAGATCCATCCAGAAGCTACTGCTCTTAGTTGTTGTTACAAAATAAGTTTTGCATTCCACCTCTTTTTTAAAAGTTGGGCATCGAAAAGAATTAGTGTGTACTTAATCTGCCGTCGCAAACTCCAGGACCAAAACCACCTCGTTAGCTAAAAGCTATATAATACAGTAGCAAGATTCCAGTTGGATTTGGTGGGTTGGGGCTTGACATGAACTTGCGGTGCTAGTAAATAAGTCAACCCTTTCCTATTCATTCCAGTCCTGCATCTTTTAACCATTAAAGACAATACTTTTAGATGTTTGGTAACATGTAGTAGGAGCCACTTTTTTGTCCGAGCAGCTATCAGCATAACAAATTGCGTCCCATCCACCTAATAATATATTCTTGTCCTTTCTTAATGTCCTCGTTTCTTCCGAAGATTGTATCAGAGGACTCGCCATCTTTTGTCTTCTTGAATTCCTCCAGCGTCTTCTCCAGAATCTCCCAGCACATTCATCAACCCGAAGAGACATTGAATATGTATACATTGAATCGTAAATCACTTTGTGGATTTCCAGCCGTCTCATTATGTACCGCTGTCGAACTCACGGATTGGAAAGAGAGACCAAGAAGTCAACTTTTATATCAACTACCTCCATTAGTACTCATTCAACACCACCACCAACCCCAAGTCCGTTCTGCACTTCAAGTGTCAACTCCGTTGGAGCTCATGCTCCTGCAACTTCTGTCAAATTCGCCATAACCCAAAGGCAGTCAACCAAAACAAAATGGAATATTATGCCTTCTGGAGGAGCTTCAAATATGAAACTTGAGTTTCAAACGTCTGGATCTTTTCGCTTCATCAAGCCCGAAAAATCTCGAGTTCTCATCGCACATCGTATCTGTTCATCCATAATATTCCATGGCAAACCCATATAGAAGCCTACAGAAGCTCGTCAATCAGCCGTCATTTTATTTCTCCATAAAAATCAGGAGGCATATGCCGAAAGTCAAGTCAAGTCATATAACTCTTCAGGCTGAAATTTTCAGCTGTTTCAAACTTTCCCAGAATTCCATGACTTATAGCAATAACTTTCATAACTTTACCACCCAATCTTTCCAAGTTTTTGACAGTTTCACAGGAACCGTAGAATCAAATACATATTTCCATTCCTCCTCCTCCGAATGACCAGCAGCCTTCATTAATATTTATAAGCTTGGAAGACTTCAAATGAAAGTTGCTACCGTGTAGCACTGGACTGGAACAAGGAGCAGGAGCAACAGTAGCCAAAGCTATTTTGTAAGGTGTCTAATTTCACGTGGAAATTGGATCTTCTTCCATCCAGCATTCCTTACTATTAACGTGTGCTTCCATTCAGTTCAATTGTCTTCCAAAGAAAAATCCACCTCTTTTTCAAGCTCCACCACCAGCACAACCAAACTTCGAACTGAACTGGAATCCAGATCGCGCATCTCCCTTGTCTCCAGTCTCCTCCAGACCATAAAGTTGTTATACTCTTGGTGACATCGAAACACAACTTCTGGAACGTCATCATAACACTTGACCCCCGCTGGACTGCTAAAAGCTTCTTCTCTCCAGGCGTCTCCTGGAATCTTCAGGACGCTCCACGTCCCGCCCCATAAACATTCCATCAAAACTGCTTTCAGCTCATATCACACACTATATTTAATGTACAGTTCTCCAGCTCCAAGCGCATTTCCGAAGCTGGAAAAAGAAGACATAATGTCTCTTGTTGCTCTTCTGGACACGCTCCATGAACTCCAGCACGTTGGTTGAGGCCAGGCCAGAGGAACAAACATCCGTTGTTTCATATACATTTATTTGTGCCCATTTCCATTTACTGTTGAAGCTGTCGCAAGTACTTGCACTTCCGCCCTCATGTTGTCTCCAGTATAAGCTTTATAGCCTTGTGTCTTGTGTGCCCAGTGAAGCGGTTCCAATTGGACACTTCGTTCAGCTTGTGGAGTCGCTTCCAGTTTACTACACTAAGTAAGCGCTACTTCGGAAGCCTTCCAAAAGTTGATAGATTCCTTGGTGCTAATTCAAAGCACCAACTCTATGCTCACCTGTGAGCAATTTGAGGAGCTTGACAGACTTGAGCTTGCAATCCATGCATGTCAAACAGCACATTTGTAACACGTGTTCTTCCTCCTCCTTCAGCCATTCTGACACTTTGTAAATTCAATCAACTGGAGTCAGTCAGCATATTCTCTCTACTCTTCTTTTAAAAACACACCTCTCTGTCAACGCAACTAAACTCAGTCAGTTCAGTCAGCCTCACCTATATTTATTTATCTACCACCAACCGACCGAACCTACCTGCTACAAAACACACATAACAAATCATTCAAACTTTTTTGATCAAACACCAGCATGTCCGCAGTTGAAAGGATGCAGAGTTGCGCCATTATTTCAACCTCGCCGCGCCATTCAGTCAGTCGGCTCCAACCCTTTAACACTTGAATCAAACAGAGTCACTCCATTCGATATTTAGCTTCAGCAATCGACTTGAAATTAATCTTATCAAAAAGCAACCCTTTGCTTTCAACCACAAAATATAAACACCAAATTCAATTCTTGATTATTGAGTCATCTTCTCCAATTGAACCAACTTGTTCAACCGCTCACCTGCAACTTTTGTACCAACGACATGGGCGACTTGAATCCAAATAGCCCATCGGATCATCACCAACTTTGCTTTGTCTGTATTATTACTGCAATCTGACTCACAGTCAGTCAATCTCGTAGGAGAAGAATCCCCTGAGGCGTAATTTCATTCTTCTATATCACTCATTCACTGTAATGACCCTCTGCTTTCTCCATCTTTCTCAAATCTCAACGCCACAATCTGCTACCCAAATCCCTTGTTCCGCTCTCACCGTCCATAAATCAGGGTTTCGAAGACCGGATTCGGAATCCTCGCCTTCGAAATAACATCCTGGAACCTTGAACCACTGGAATCGGTGCATTTTCAGCGGCTCCACAGCCTTTTCAAGTGGCGGCGCACTTCAGAAAATGTGGTACCTTTGAGCCACGAAGCTCAGCAGCCACCTTATTTGTTTTACCACAAATTTCGCAAACCTTGTCCACCTTGATCATCATCCTACTCACGTTATTCCTCCAGTGATGAAACTTCATTCCGTTGCACTTGCTTACGTAATATTGGTTGACCTCTGCCGACATTCCGTAGGCCCAAAACATTGTTCCAAAGAGCACCACCCGCATACCTTAACGCTTGATCATGAGGAGGTTGAAATTATTATTATTATTATATGGCGAATACCAATTTCGCCCATCGCCCACCACCAACTACCGCCAACGGTAATTCCTGCCTTCCTACATTCATTCAACTGAACTCGAGGTCGATCATTCTTGTGAGCACGCAGGGAGACAACAAACGAAGAATTGATATTATTTGCAACTCATCATAACTTGCAAGCAATCCCACGCATTCTTCTCCAATTTAACGCGCAGCTCCTTCGAAAAAATCATCAATGAATCTTTGTCCAACTGTTGGAGGAAGTTCGCCCCCGCATCGACATCCTTGTCGCTTGAACGCATCCGACAAATTCCCTCCTTCGATCTTGTTCTTGCCAAAAGCCTTTACTCTTACATCATTATCATTAGCAATGCCAGCAAAGACGTTGGAAGAAGATCGACAATACCATCTTTCAACATTGCTAATATATATTAAGAATCCACTTGCCAAAAAATCCTCTCGTCTGCTCTCCTCGTGAATCATTTCATAATACTTGGAACCAAAACTTGGGCTACTACTGTAGATACTTCTTCTCCTTTTCGCTCATCAACACTCGAATTTGTCCACCTACACCAACAGTCTGAAAAGTGCATCTCGAAATAGCAACAACTTTTTTACAAGACTTCCAAACTTGCATCTCCCACTACACCCACACACCCCACAACAGCATCCAAATTCACAACGAAAATCACTCATTCACTTTTTTACCCGCCTTAAACTATGCCTTTGCTCCTGCTCCTCTTTCTGAAGTTACGCTTGCCGGATCCCGATTTAGGCCTTCGCTCTGGAACTTTGCCATTTTTACACGTTCCCCAAAAGCGAGACATAGAGTTGGAGGAGGAGTCTTCCGCTCTGTGTCGCTCTATGTCTGTCTCCCTTTTCCCATCACACTTTCCATCAATATCACAACATGCGAGTTTGACCTGCTACAAAATCAATCCTACGCCCACGGACTTCAGCATGCTCCGCTCCAATTGACAAATTCATTTCCCGGTACACTTTTCCCATCCCAACTTTCAAAAAGTGAGCTGAGCTTGAGGCGAGTAAGTCCAATTATCAGAACCAGCTTCAGAAGCAGCCTACGCCGAATATAGCTTTCAAGGTAACACCTCTCAAAGCGGCCATGTTTCTTGTGGTCTGTTTGCTTTGGCAAAGGATGAGCTCAAAGTTGGTTCCTGTTCCTTGCTAATTGCTTCAACCCGACACCACCAACACCAATCCATCCATCGAGCCATCCAACCATCAAGGTGTTACTTTCAAGTACAAATTTCTGCCAAACGTCCATCCATCAGTCTTGTTCTTCTCTCTTCTACTCCCCTGCCAAAGTTGTTCTTCTTCTTGAATCTGCTGTCCATCAGTCACATATAAACACACAGCTTCCCAACCAACGCCGGTTCAAGGCCTTTTTGCAAGATTCCCCACAAAAATCAACATGACTTAAGGTCACTAGAGAAATCTTGTCAAATCCTAATCGGACAATACAACAAGACGCTTATTCCAGTTGTCCTCATCATGTCGCTGTTCTACGCTTGTAAACACAATTTCCAAATGGCCATCTTTGTACTCCTGACTGTCTTGACACACGCACTTCGCCCACGCACTTCATCAACTTCCACGCCCCCAACATCGACCTTGTACTACAAACGCCGTTACGTGTAGTAACTTTGAGAGCAACTCCTTTGTAAAAATGTCATTATGAAAACCTTTGATTTTATTCCGTAAACGTGACATGTTAACGTTCCCACGCATCCCGCCATTGGTTCCACCTTGCAATCGCAAACTCAATCCAAACACACTACTTGGAGAGACGCTGCGAAACAACTCTAAAAGATGACTTCGAAGAAGCTTCCGCTCTTCCCCTCCTTTTGGAAGCCTTGAAACCGTTCCGTCTCTGTCAGCATTTTTCATCATTTACTTTAACCACACATCTATCCATCCAACAGACCCGGGAAACTGCCGAGGTTCGTCCGTCATTCAGTCCATAAGCCTACTCAAAATATATATAAAAGACAGACAGACAGATGAGTTTCCCCAGCTCCAACCAAACCAGTCGTAGCTTCTACAAGTTTACAAAGTTGCTGGAAATCCTACGGATTCTGAAAAACCAGAACCCTCTTCTTTTTTAACACTGACAACAGGCCTCAGGTCCCTGCGTCATCGAATTTCAGCTGTCGCGTGCCACTCTTCACTTTTACCCTCGGAACTTTTCAACATTTCACACACTATTTTACACGAGATTACGAACGAGATTCTTCCACCGATTCACTAATTTTTCATATCCTGCCTCTGGTGTCCTTCCATCAAAATCTTGGAAAAAAGACCCAGGGCCACAAGCCCTGTGTCCATGTAATTAGTCGGATTTTATATACGTACCTTCTGACTGTGTTTTCAACTTGTTATGATCCTCTTCTTGCTTTCTTACAAACCATCAAACAGCATGTTGAACACGCTTTTCTTGTAAACCCAATTCGGGAGACCACATGGGACCGGAAGAGCTTTTCCGGTACGTTTAAATATATTCCATATTCCATCCTATTCAACGCTAACTTTCCAACCCTGTCTATTATTATTATTATAAACTCGGAGCCCAATCTTAGTGAACAAAATTACATCTCCTTTGAGCCATGGCCAGACACATAATATTAGTTCCAGACCTCGAAAAGATCTCGGTTCCCATATGACACCATCAAGTACGTAGTGCCAGTCTCCACCTCATCAAAGTACCATGAACGAAACAGCCTTCAAACCATCTCTCACCACCCCCAACACCACCACGTGTACACCATTCGAATCCAAAATATCAGAAGGTTCCTGTAAACCTCTGCTGTGTAATCTGCTAAAGCTTCTTCCAGTTCCCCGGCACGGGCCAACCCCATTTAATTCCATTCAATTTCAACACCAGCAGCAACAACAACAACAAAAACACCTCAGCTCACATCTGTCTTTTATCATCAGGAGGAATTGTGCTCAGAATTCAGGCCTTCAAGGGCACGAGTCTGCAACCCTGTCCATTGCGAAGGTCGCGGCGGAAAATATCCGATTCTTTTTTATAATTGCCGCCTATTTGTTATTACATATACGCCCTGCTCATCCCCAAGGTCAGTTTTTGGCTATTCCACACAAACTTGCAACTGTCTTGTTATCATTTGGTTGCATCAAAAGTCACCCTCACAATCAGAGAGAGGCAATCAATCTACATCAATTGGATGAATTGAACCCTCGTCAGCCCCATCAACAATACTGGAATTGTGAATCTCGCCCCTCGCTCCGGAATTGACCTAACCTCAAGTTCCAAAATATATACCGCAACAAATGTAAAGGGAACTATATACGTTTAATCTCCCCCAAGCTCTTCAAATACGATGGCCAAAATAGTGTTTCTTGGTTCAAGACCCACCAAAGAGCCCATAAGGCAATAGGCAATTAATTAACTTTACTATCGCCGATTCAGCTTTCAACTCCATTCACTTCCATTCATGGCGACTCTTAAGGCTCTCAGGCTTATACATACGGAAGCCATTGCGAAATTCAATTAAACTTGTACGCTTCCAGTAATTACATTTTCACAAGACTATTATTATTATTATATATATGAAACCCTCCAACAATCCTCTAAGCCACTATTCACTACAAGTCAACGCTACTCAACTTGTTACCACATCCATTAAAATGTCCATTCACATTTCAAACACTTTTATACCTTCAACACCACATTAACAGGCAGACATTTGCCTTTTAATGCCTCAGGATTGTAGATTGCAGAATACCCGCCTCCTACTCCCCCATGCAGTTCCTCCTTCATAAATCCCCCGGCTTCTATGTATTTATTCATCCGTATAAGAAAAGCCGCATCGGTTCCAGACGACCCAACATTTCCGCCATTTCCGCAAACCTTTTTCTGCAATTTTGTCTCTGTGTTTCTTCGCCTTCAAAAGCAGACATACCCACAGCTATGAGCTAAACACAGATATACGTCGTTCAATGCCCGCCTTGTTTATATACACCCCCTCCATTTGAAATTGCCGCCAAAATAACCAGAATCAACAACATTCAGCAAACCTTTCTTTCTACGCATAGCTAAAAACATAACAACTTGTGTGTGTGTTTGCTTTCTTTTAACTTGCCGACTTTCCAAACCAAATTCATGACTTCCAAAATCAGTATCAGCATCGCAGCTCCTCCGCGAAGCCCAACCTCAGCAGCGGCATAGCTCACGTTCAATGTTGCTAACGCATTTCAAAGGGCCATAAATCACCTCTTGATAATTGGATCTTAAATACCATCATTTTCAATTAACCCTTCCTTCCTCCTTCTTCAGATTTGATACTTGCACAGTGATTCTTGAACCTCTGAACCTCTATTCTATGTACAGCCTCAAGCTTTGGACGTCACACTTCTTGAGCAACCGAAACTAAGCAGCAAAAAGAAGAATGTCCATTCTTTCCTCCTCCTCCTCCTGTATAAATATTAAATATATTGTGGTTTATGAGCCTATGCACTTTCCCTGATTGCACTTGATGAGGACCACGACGGACCTCCTCACAGAACCTTACAGAATCCTCACCCTTGATATTTATCTTCCAATAAATTTTCCCGCTCCCGCTATAATGCCTTCTGCATGAGGCTTCTTGGAAGTTCCAACGCAGATTTCTTTAAAACATCTGACTGAGCCGCTTCTTCCACTAACTGAAGATTCAGATTACTATATCGTTGTACCTCTTCCTCCTCCCATCCCATCGCATGCCTTCAACGCTATTAAACAACTTCAGGATTTGGCCATCTGTTATTCGCACTTCCAAAGCTCCAGCCTTATCTCCTCTATCCATTATACAACTATACAACTTTTGCATTCTTTTCTTCTTATTGCACCAACGCCAAAACCAGAAGACACTATTGCAATCCGCCCTCCATTTAATATACATTTCATGCAACTCTGCGACGAGCCGTGTCCATATATATAAAACCCTGAACCCTCGTCCACCACTACCGCCTACGCAATCATACCAAAAAATTCAGCATCCTTTGCCATTATTCCATATTATTTCACCATGTGCTTGTGCTGCAAGTGTAGCTGCGCTTCATCAGCAGCGTAAGAATTTCCCAACTCCACCTTCGACTTGAGCTCCGCCCGCCCACGCACTTTGACCTCCTCCCGAAGATGCCAAAAGAAGTGTGATACAAATTCGCTCCTCCTTTCCCATCCACACGCACTTTCAATAACTTGAACAAGAAGAGTCAGAGGTTCAAACTCTTGAACTCGCTATTTACGATAGCTAAATACGACGAGCACTTACAATCAAAGTTTCTCTTAGGGATTCACAGTTTCCCCATTTGATAACATGGAACGTCATGAAGGCAATTACAGGAATGCAACGCACCCTTCTCTGCCATCCAAATCTAATAAATCCTGGCCAATTTACCCGTCAAAATGACCGAGCTTCTGATAACAGCTCTCATAAGACCTTCCAAAATCAGTGTGGCCAATACAAAACGCAATTCTCGTCCTCCTATTACTTGTATATACGAAATGAGCTTGAAATCTCACGCTTTTGGTATACAGAGTTTTGGCCCTGGCGATGCTATCATGACACGCACATAAAGTCAATCAGCAAACTCCTTTCCTGCTATACACACACCTTTCTCTGGAGGTAAACAAACAAAAAGGTTGGGAAATAGGAAGCAACCTTATCTATCAAATTAGCTTCTAGAACCATTAGAGCCTTTAGAGCCAGGCTGAAGGTCTGATGGCCTGACGGCAAAGAATCAGTAGTAGTAGGAAACTATAGCCGGCTTTCACCTTGCAACTTTCTCTCCAGTCAAACACCTGCATCGATATCGAAGGAAGGAAGAAAAGATCGATGAAAGCCCTTT
>JAQGBJ010001723.1:0-20942 GCA_034698345.1 Sphaeridia pumilis
AAATCTTTTGGGCTTTGACGGACAGATTCATCAAGGAAACGACTTTGACTTGTTTCGACGATGCAGACTCCTCTTTTTCCACCTCGGGCTTCTTGATCACGGGCACCGGCTCGACTTGCTTCTTTGCAGGCTCCACCGCAGCTGGATTTCGGGATGGTTGAGACCTGGAAGGCTTCTCTTCTGTCTGGCGCTGGAAACCAAGAGGAAAGTGAAATTAGACTCTCAACTTCGAAATGCAGGCTCGTAACGCTTTAGAGACTTCAATGTTAATTTCTAAAATATGTTGAAGGTGAAATCCAAAGGAACAGATCACAACTTACTTTGATATTCTTGCCCTTTTTAGCTGGAGCCATTATGAAATTTCAATCCGCAGATTTATCTGAAGCACTTCAGTTCAGCAAGTTTAGTAGTGAAACTTTTGGCAGTTGGCGGAACCAAAGAACTTGAAGGCAAGGAACAAAATTTTGAACAGTAGTCAAATGGCTGGAAGTTGGAGACAATGAGCAGAGGTCTTGGCAAGGCGACTTGACTGATCGACTGACCGATAACGAATGACAATTTCTCCAGCGCTTTACTACCAAAGAAACCTCGGTTTGCCCTGAGGACTGTACAACTGCAGACCCGAAGACGGGCGACAAACGTCCGTTGTCGAGCAGGACGAGAAGTTGATCCTTTGGGCTCAATAATGCGGAACGGTCAAGCGAGCGAGGGGTTTGGTATTTGCGTCGGGTTGAAGTCAGGGGGCGATTTCGCCGTATTTAAACTAATGGTAATTAATTAATCGACGCCGTTGAGCATTTGGTGGCTCCGCTTTCGATTCTCTCATTGTGATGCAGAAGTGATTGTAACGTTAAGGTACTTTCGGCCCCCGAAGTTTCCAACTGCTTCCAGTCGCTGTTGGTTTTCCAAACGCGAAATATTCAATTGTTGAAACATATGCCAGTGGAAATTGATCCCCGAAATTTAACGTTCAAAGCTTAAAGAGGTTCAAAAATAGATAACGGTTGATGTGGACTTGAGGAGTAGTCAATAGTCGATTGATGAACGAATATTTATTAACACGTTGACTTCAAAAGATTCTAATGGGATACACATGACATTTTCTTGACGATATAATTAGGATCAACGGAGTTAAATTCACAATTTCTTGATGGTGACCAAAAGCTGGGCAGATTCTTGTTTCAAAATCTTCATTTCTGACTTTTTCGGGTCATTTTTCTTCAGGAGCTGTAACAAAACATGTATTTTATGATGTAAAACTTCATAAATTCTCCAAAATGTCAAGTTAAGCATATGGGACTTACGACAGTGGTATTTGCAGAAGACGTCGATGTTACAAACAAACCTCCAGGATTCAGCATTTTGCGGATCTGTATGAATTGATCACAATTTCGATTACAAAAGGCTTTCTTTGAAGTCAATCTTTACTATAGTCTTCTTACAGTTGATACGTCATCGTCATCAAAAGTTGGCGTCATGATCAAGTCGTAGGTCTTCTTTTCATGACTTCTGTACTTTTCAATCAGGGAAACTATAAGAGATTCCATCAGAATTAAACAGGAATTAGCTGAAATGAAATTGACCAAGTTCAGGAGCAAAAAATCTTACTGGTTTTAACAGTCCCTGTCTTGGGCTTTGGCATGTCAACGGCTAAAATCTGTATTTTGCCGTTTTTGAAAAGCGCCGGGTCATGAGCGTCAATGAGGCTGACTGAAGGATGCTGCTGGACTTCAACGTCGGTTGGTATCAAGCGGGCGTGAACGGCATCGATCGTGCTGAATTTGTCCATCTGGAGAAACAGAAACAATTTTCCGTTGGAATCATCTCAAGTTAGTTCTGACAACCAAAAATAATTTTGTAAAGAACTTTTACCACAAAGCTCAAGAGACAAAGGCTATAAGCATCCGCATTGACCATCAGAATACTAGCGTTTGAAACGCAGGTCAATAGTGGTATCGACGCCTCCAATTGTCGAATCGTCTGCGAATTTCATTAAAAACATGAGAATTCGTTAGATGAGAATTCATGTCGTTCAGTAAATTTTAGTTAAGGCATTACCATCATAATGGAATGATTCCTCAATTCACCATCAAACTCCCGGATGTACGAGTCTTCTTCGTAGAAGACGCCTCTATCGACAGCCAACAAAGCTTCTTCGACCATCTTATGGAACGGGGCATCGTCTAATGACAAATTATTGGCAGGGTTTAGAAAAGGGCGGGAATAAACGACACTAGTAAGGAAATGGGCCTTACGCTTGAGTCTCCTGACAAGGCCGATATTCTTTTCCAACTTCAACAATGCTCGTTCCGAACCGATCTCTGCAACGTAGTGGGCCACAATCACCTTGGCCCTCTGAAGCAATGGCGGAAAGCGATGAAGGTCTTTGGCCAAGTCTTCACCTTGGTAGCGTCTAAACTCTGGATACTGGCCGAGGTTCTCTTGGAAAAAGTCGACGGCTTCGGTGAACTCAAACTCGTTGACGGGAAGTAGCCGGGAGTTGTTCCAATGCTTGTTTCTCGAAGTCACAATCACTGAGGGGATGAACCCAATGGGTGACAACTTGGGCAAGAATTCCACAATGTCCTCCTCGCATTTGGCGTCATCAAAGATGAAAAGGGATGGGAACTTTTGAAACGTCTTGGACGCTAGAAGCGTCTGGACTTCGTCTTCCAATGAAGTACTTGATGCAGCGCCGGCTTTGCTGCTACTACTCTTGATGCTGCCTCTGTTCTTGGATGAAAACTTGAACTTGAATGCTGGCTTTTCTGGAGCCTGGGGAGCCTGTGTTTGCAAGACTTCGGAAGGCGAATTAGGGTCTTCGTCAGGAGCAAAGTCCACTGTAGGTGTTTTGGCCACAAACTCTTTTTCATACAACAAGCTCAGTTGAGCTCTTAGAATCTCTTTGGATGAAGCGTCCAACCAAACAACATTGCCACTTCCATTGGCTTCAACGTAGAAACGGAAGGCGAATTTGCGGGCGATTTCCGTCTTGCCCATGCCACGATCGCCTGTAAGGACGATGGCGAGGCTGATTGGGCGGACGTCTCGGCTTTTTGGCGATGTTACAAGCGTTTCCAGCTGGTCCAAAAGGGCTGCACGTCCGCTGAAGTTCTCGACGGGGTATTGGTCGCCCATGTTGAACCAGATTCCTTTTGGTTTTGGTGTCTTAGATAGAGAGGAAGTTGAGGTTATGATTTTGGTTGGTTTGGCAGTGGCGGCAGGTTTCTTTAGGATGGGCTTCAGATCAGCTTGGGGCGGTGGCGGTGGAGGTATGTCTTCTGGTGGTGAAGATGGAGACATCAGTTCTTCGTCAGTTGGTTTTGGTGGCAGTGGCGGTGGAAGGTCTCTGGGTCTCCGAACAAGAGAAGCGTCGGGCGAGCTGACGTTGCTGCTAGCGAAGCTAGTGTCGGCGGCCATTGTTGTTGTGAATGTAATTGGGTCATCGTCGGGGTTCTCCGAGAAGGAAGTTTCTCGGACCGAAGAATACTTGCCTGGAGCCGCTTGTCGGATTAGGAAGCTGGAGGCTTCGTATTTGGAGATGCGGTCAGAGAAGGATGGCGGCGGTTGGTCTCCAGGCGTTGTTGGACTGAGCAGAGGTGGCTCCGGAGACGGAGTGTAGCTGGAATGTTCTTCAGATGCTGACATTTTGAAAAGTTGAGGGTACAGGATGTTGTTGACGGAATCTGCTGGAGTGAATGAATCAAACTTTCGCTAGTTTATGATGAAATGGTGCAAAATGCGTTTGCAAATAGGGCATAGGTGAGATAAGGATAAAAGTTTGCATGGACCGATGAGTTGCATTGGTGCTAAAGGGTGTGAGATAATGACAATCTGTGGAGATTAGGTGATATACCGGAACGGGTATAATTTTGAAATTGGGTGACCTCATTGAGCTATAGATAAAAGGAAGGCAAGGACTCGTGGACAGTCATCTGTCTCATCCAGGTGAAAGTTATGGGCTTTTAAAGTTTATGACGAAACTGCGAGATGAATTTTTGCAAAGACTGGATCGGTATTAATGCGTTTCGGCGAAATTTGTGCTCCATCGGTATACAGTATGTGCAGGTAAAACATAAAAAGTTGTTTGAAATATCGTCATTTTTATGCCTGGCAGCGCCGAAGCTATACAGTTTGCAGAAATCAGAATGTCAGCAAAACGTTGAAGATGTTTCAAAGGGGAAATGTTTGTAAACAAAGGCCATTGAGGATGATGACGCAAAACTCGATGGCTCTAGCGGGAGAAGTTCATTCGAAAAATCCTGTGGAGGTTCAATGGCTAAAAGAAAACAAACGCCAGCGAACATGCAGTTGAACGATTGAATACGCGATTGATTACGTAATCTCAAACTCTGGTGATTGATAATTTATTAATCATCAGGGCACATTGGTTCCACATTCAATTTAGTTGGTATTGTCTTACTGACTGTGACGGTTACGCCCAGTCGAAAGAATGTCTTGAAATCAAGAGCCAAGGGTACATCAAACTAAAATTGAGCAATTTTCGAACAAACCTTATCATGCGTTGAAGTCGAAGATTGGAATGGAATGACATCGCTTTAGGTTTCTAATTGGTAAGACCTTTTCGATGCGTTTTGTAATTTCAAGTATATATATATATATAATGTACCGTGTATGATTTTTAGTTTGAGCTGGTCTAATATTAGTGGTTTGGTTGACAGTGAGAGAGCACCCGATTTGTAGAATACAATGGCATTCCACCAGGACGCGGTTGCTGCAGGGTCGAGTTCCTTCGTCAGATTCGAAAATTCCGGAAGTCTTTCAGATGAGGAACATGGTCCATTGACGGAAAAGATTGCATCAAGCTTCATGAGATCTACGTCGTCGAGTTCTGGAAATGATGGGGCCGGTGCTAGCGGTGGCATTGTTTGGGGCAATACTACGAATACGCAAACAATCATTGGAAGGGTGAGCTTCAAGTTTATATCAAGCTGCTGTTTCTAAAACTATGGTGTGGCAATCTAAAATTTTATGGGCAATAATTGGCAGGTTCGAAAGTTTGGAAACTTGACAAGACTAGAGTTGTTCCTGTTTTTAGTAACCTTCATAGCAGTACTGACTGGAGTCTTCTTCTCAACGGTGACATTTATAGAGGGAACTCCGAAAGATGTGATATTTTCTATCCTAATCGTGGTGGACTCGTGTATGAAACTTTTGCAGTTGTAGAATTAATTATCGCAGACAGCAAAATTAACCTGATTTTGATTTTGCCTTGCAGTGTTCATCTTGTTCTACCTGACGCACGGAGTTTTTACAGAAGCCTTCTTCGAGCTAGTGGCAATGTGCTTCACGCTAATGCTGATCTGTGCACTTTTTGGTATTAATTACATGTTACCTGACCAAGATGATCCTACATTGGCAACGACTGATTTTGTAAGAGAAGCTTTAGAATAATTAATGCCAATGCTAGTCACGAATGGGTTTTCTTGAGGACTTTTTGATTTCAGAATGTTATGCTTACCTTCATTTTCTTATCCATCGTCTGCATCATAGTTGCTACAAAGCTAGCTTGGAAGTACTGGACGAGTGGCAACTTGATCTTCAGAATTGTTGGAGGAGACATGAAGTTTCAACGAATGTGCAGATTCTTGCTGCTGGCCCAAAGCCTGTTGGCTTTCGACGCCCAATGGACAATCAACAATCTCGTTCTGGTGTTCCAGGACGGTATTACTCATACTTCAAACGAGCAACAGTTTTTACTGGGGTCAGGTCTTCTACTTGTGGGCGTTTGGCTCTTCATTGGCTATCTTGCAGTAAGCGCAGATCATAGTACCTATTTTATCATCTGTTGAAAGCGCTTAGCATATAATTGAATTTTACGTTTTCAGATGCGATTCGAAAGCATGTATCTCGTATGGGTGTTTGCTGGCTCGAGCTTGTTTCAGCCTTTGTACATCGTGTATTTGTTTGTCTCCACGCTCATTTCTGGGACCATTGAGTGGACCCTTCTGAATACTTCCATGTACATTGCTGGAACCGTTTGTCTGTTAACTCACTTCAGTCTTCTAGCAGTGTTTGCGACTGTGGCATTTAATTTTGAGAAAGGTTTAGCCCAGAAAGGTAACTTGACTACAAATTCTTGAATGTGCTGTTTTATGCTCGAATTGAGTCGTTTTATGCTTTACATTCATTTGCTTTTGATTTCATCCAGTGTATCCCCAAAAACCGTCACCAGCAGTATCTCAATCTGCCACAACTAGTACGATTCCCGCGGATGACTTAGACCAGTTTGTTGACGCTGAAGGATCACCTTTGATATCGTCTCCCGCCGCTACATCAGGACATGCTGGTCGAAGGCAGTATGGATCGTTCAATGAAGACCCTGATGCGATTTATCCTGCTCCTTAATTGTAATGTTGTATAGCTATGTACTTTTAGCCTAGTCCATCTCGTTTATGGATATTAGTAGTACCAATATTTCTACTATTATTTACATGCAAACATTTTATCAGCCTTCTATCGTTTGTAGACTTTTTTTACGATATTGATGCTATTCATATCAGCTGAGCCTCTATCACCTGAATCCAGGTTTCTTTTTATTAGACGTTAGCGTTAAAGACTTGAATTCAGCTCTATTTTTATAACTCGTTAAGTACTGTATTTAGTCAACTTGTTGAAGTCATGTAGCATACGCACAGTCATGCAGAATACATCGCTGAAGTTTCTTTACTCTAGAATGAAATCTATCATTTTGTTGTCCAAAAATTAATGAAATACTGTAATATATGAAAAATGAAGACGCTTATTAGATGTAATGTTAAAAGAAAATATTTATTTTTCAAGACCAAATCTACTTTAGACTCAGTCAGTTTTTAACAAACGGTAGCACTCTTCAGGAACACCCCGATAGAATAAGTCGATTTTGAAATTCCATTAATACACGAGGTTATACAGTTACGTTCCCGTCGGCTTCAGTCAATTATGATCAACAGGTACAAATTCAGAATACGGTGATTCTGGACATAGAAAAGTTGGTTGTGAAACCACTATCACATAATCACATGCATGCAGTAGTCAGTAGTAAGCTTAAAGATATATACACTAAAAACTTGGTGAAGTTCAATCTTTAACAGCAGACATCAAACTTGTGTGTCACTACATGTCAAACTTGCTGTTCTGACCTATAAAATTCTTTCTATGTAATGGTAACTAGCATCAGTCATCTTAAAATTATAACTAATTGAATGGTTTTTTTGGCCTGGTGGCTAAATAGTAGTAAGCGTATTGCACTAATTTCAGTAACTTACAAGCTAGTACTTAATCTTATCATATCGACCTACTGCATTACGTCCAAACTTTTGAGGTTGTCCTGGTATTGGCACGTACAAAGGACAGTACTTGAGGGTGTGACCTTCAGCTCCTTGCTTTCCGCACAGAGGGCACTTTAATTTTTGAAGCACTGGACAAGCCGTTTCGCCATTTTCCATCTTGAGAACATGAGACTTGTAGAAGGTTTCAGATTCTCCATTGTTTTTGCACAATGCGCAGAATGGTTTAGTGGAGCTCGCAGTCGTCATTTTGACTTCGCCTTTTGGACAAACAACCACAAACTGAATTATTCATGCTCATGTTTGAAGACCCGCTTGTTCATGAATTCGTACTTACCAGCAGTAATGTTGGTAGAATTCGAAGAAGACTTTTGTTCATCAGAAGCACTAGCAAGAGGTAGCTGTTGGGCCGTCTCGGCAGGACTGGTTGGAGCGATTGGGCCAGCGCCAGTTCTGATTGAGATTTCAGGAAAGTATCTAAATTTGGCAATCTGTGGTGTAGCTTCAGGTTGGACAACGATACTTGAAGAAGCGCCAGTGGCTTGGAGCGAGGACGTGGAGTATTCCGGCCTGACCCAGAAGGGCAACAGGTCATACTCGGCTCTGATGGCGTCAATTCTTGCAGTTTCAGACAATGTTTCTACTTGAATAGGCGGATGAATGAATTCGTTCAAGGGAATATCAGTTGGTTTCGGAGTCTCCGAAGCAGATTTTTCAGCTGATTCAAACTGCAGCACGCCAGGTTTTCGGTACACGCGTGAAAATGATGAATTGTGATAGTGGTAGACCCTACTATATGGTAGACCATGCTTGAATGTCAATTGAAACGGTCGAGGGCAGCGGTGTTGAAGAAGGCCCGGGGTGACATGATGTGGTGGCACCATTGCAGCTGTTGGCCCGCAGAGAAGTCCTGGAGTTTGCATCGGTGGGACGAATGGGTAGAATACTGCCGAATGGAATATTCCTGGAGATGTACATTGATCCTGCAGTGGTGGACGGTAGACAGATTGCGATACCAACTGATTTGGAGCTTGAGGCATTGGAATCTGGAAGAACATATTAAAGTTGTTGATGGTACTTAAGGACAATCATAAAGTTTCGATCGAAACTTCATACGAGACACAAGGAACATTAAAATTACAGTAGTTCGATTTACCCATGTATAATTCATGATGAAGTAATGTGACTCAAGATCTTGCACGTCTGAAAATGAGATACACTCTAGGTCAGCCTCAGCTCAATTTGCAGCCCGTCCTTCGTTCTTTCTGAAAGTGAAAGACAACAAATCTGTCATAATGATGCTACGACACCAATGAGACTGAATAGAATGTTTGATATCTTTCAGCCAAGAAACTTGAGCTGAACTTTTCCAGAACCACACGTACCTCTGGCAGTTTAGAACTATCTTAAGCCCTCATATCACGTCAACTGACTTTCTTCAGGATTCAGCAATTTGGATGTTCGAGGTTCTAGTCCCAATCCCAAGTTCCACCTCCACCAAGTTCTCAATTACAAAATTATACGGCAGTACTACTGGCAACTGAAACGATATTTAACAACAACAACATCGACAATTCTAGAACTTGGACCAGGACCGGCACTTCTTATCACTACCACTCAAGCTCCAACAAAGAAATGACGTTTCTTCGTGCAGCAAACCTTCAACGAAAGCTCGGGTCTCCATGGGACAAAAGTTTAAACATGAAACTGGACTACGACGTGTCCGACAGAACGTTGTCGGACAACGACAACTATGCATATGCTCCGGGGAGTGTGAATTAGGAGATTCAAGGGGACTTCTTGACGACGATGGTCAAATGACAGCCGAAACGCTTATATATTTGAAATTACTCCAAGTGAGTCATCGAGTAATAACTCGATGGTTCACACAATGTAAACAAACCCGATTGCCCCTGATTTTATTTTGTTTGAGATTTCCAATTTAGCCATTTGATCGCTTTAGTAAACAACATCTATAACGGCAGACAATCAACTTGGTAGCCTTCAACTTGTGCTTTTATGTACAAGTAATTCACACTCGTTTAGTAGTAGTAGTAGAAAAAGCTGGCTACAAACAAAGTAACAGGCAATGATTGGATTCTGCAACATAAATAAATAGCCGTGATATGCGTTGCATTGAATGTTGCGAATTTGCGAACGCAATGTAGCGACTACTGCTTTTTATTTCATCACGGGCTTTAGTGATCTTTACGTTTTCATAATTTTTCTAAAGATTTTTATTGTAGTTATTCTGGAAAGACGCCAAGTGCAAGTGGTTGCTGGGGCGGAAAAAGTGCATTGGATTTTGGGCTTTGCAATCCGCAATTAAGGCATTTGCAATGGCAAGGCAAAAGGCAATAGGCAAAGGCAATGCAATTGAATGATGCAGGAAAAGTGCATAGGATGCGTTGCAGTTTGGTTTGACAGCGAGATGCATTTTGAAGTGACTAATGTCACATGTTGATGGCTGGCGAAGGAACCGGGAAAGCTTTTGTGCACAGATCTTGAAATGCATGCGGGATAGGATTTAGGATTTTTAGGATTCAGTCAGTGGATTCAGGATGGATGAGGATGGCAGGCTTGCGTAGTGGCAAGTGCGTGTGTATGTAGCTCCGAGGTAAACAAGGCGAGACTAGAAGTACATGTTGGAGAGATGGCTTGTTTACTTTAGGGAAAAGTTGGCAAGTATTCAAGGCAGCTGAGGTAAAGGAAGCCTGTCTTGACTTGTTGTTGACTGATCCGGGGGAAGAAGGTTGGACCGGAGTTTGGATGGAGTGGTTCGCCTCCAGTTTCGATATCGAAAGTCAATTAAATAGGCAGTTTTAGGATAGTCAGGTAGAATCAAACGTGCTAAAAGGTCAAAGGTGAGTTGCACTGTTTGCTGTTTAGTAATTACATGGCTTTAGTACAATTGCACAAGGTTTCCAGGTGGAAAACTGTCTAATGGCTATTTTGTAATGTACAAAAGAGTTGTTGTGAAACTGATTCAGAAGTAGCTGAATATTGTTGCATTTATGATTTTTGCTGAATAAAATATGAACGAGTATTGATTTGGTGGTATGATTGGCTTCGCAGATCTCGGTGAGACTTTGAGAACTGATGGATGGGAAGGGAAGTTGATGGTGAGAAATATTGTGAATTCTTGCATAAATCTAGAGGAAAAATGTGAATTAAAAGCGATTGTTTTGAAAAATTCGTTGCAGATGCGGGTTGCGGGGACGTGTTAAAGCTTGACTGCATCGGAATGTTTTGATTGTGATGTTAATCAGCGACTCAAAGCTGTGCAAAATGTGCTTGACGCCAAATGAGTGGGGGTTTCGCGAGTAGTACGAGTTGAATTCAAGTTTGCTCCAACTTTGCCAACCAATCACGGCTAATTGTGTATGCATTGTTAATGGGAATTTACTGGTGTTGAATGCACATAAGAACAAGAACAACGACGAACGGGGGAATGAATAGTGCTCGTTTGAAGGATTCCACTGGCATCCAAGCAACTTCAAGTTGTGTAAATTCTTATGTGTGAACAGTGTTGACATTAGTTGCAGTAATGATGGTGACTGATGAAGATATCCTGTTTAGGTTTAAGAAACAATTCCTAGTTTTAGTGCACGTCGTCGTCGCGAACAAAAATTTTCTTTTTCCGGTGGTTGGTGAAAAATGAAGGAAATGGTAGGCGGCTGCTGTGTATGTTCTGATGAGAGGGGCTGGGATGAAAATCCTCTAGTCTACTGCGACGGACCAGGTTGTAATGTGGCAGTGCATCAAGGTAGGAATGTTAATGATTGGGTGAAATGATAGGTTTGGGTTTAATGAGTTCTAATTTGGATTCTTTGAATTGATCTCCAGCTTGCTACGGAATTGTTAAGATACCGCAAGGACAGTGGTATTGCAGGAAATGTGAGTCGAGTGAAAGGACTGCTCGGGTGGTGAGTGCTGATACAAGATTTGGGAAATTTGGAAGTGAATGCTGAAAGTATGTGAAGGATAATCAAGATATTTTGATTCTTGCAGAAATGTGATTTATGTCCATGCAAGGACGGGGCTTTGAAGAAGACGGATCGAGATGGTTGGGCTCATGTTGTTTGTGCGCTGTACATTCCAGAAGTTCGATTTGGGAATGTGGCGACTATGGAGCCGATTCTAACTTCTCTTATTCCACCCGAGCGATTCAGTAAGCCCTGCTACATATGCGAACAAGGCGACAAGGGAGTTAAATCTACGTTCGGTGCTTGTATGCAGTGTAACAAGTCAGGCTGCAAACAGACTTTCCATGTGACTTGTGCTCAGATGCACGGATTGTTATGTGAAGAAGCGGGCATTCAAGATAACGTTAAATACTGCGGATATTGTCAGCATCATTATTCCAAGATTGTGTCGGTAAGTTAAAATTCAACTACAGTGCATGTAAATCAAGTTCCGAAATAGGTAGGTAACTTAATTTCTGATCCTGGTGTTTCAAATACTAGTAAGGTATAACTTCCTTAATATGACAGTTTCGGAGCTTTTAGTGAGACTGAGTGAGCGTAGCGCAGCTATTCTAAAGTGTAATCAGCTGTTAGGGCTTTGAGTTCATTTGGAAAATTATTTGATAAGAGCAACGTATACCAGAATGTGCATACAGAACAGCAGATGTATTGTACAAGTCGCTCAACTTGCAGCATCATTTTGATCTATAAGGCTAGCTGTGAGCTAAGTACATACGAAGGTTAAGGTTACAGGTCAACTTTACAAAACTTAACCAGAATCACAAGTAAATAATTTCTCGCTTATTTGCAGAAGAAAAATAGCAACGTGAAAGCGATACCTCCCTTCCGACCAGTGCCAAACCCGGCAGGCACTAATCGGCGTTCTTCGTCTCCTGAAAGCCACGCAAGTGGGAATCCGGTAAAAGACAGTGTATCAGATACCCCTCGGTGTGGTCCCCCTAAGAAGAAACTTTCTACCTCCTCAAGTAGTTCATCTACGTCTTCGACGAAAGGTTCGAACGGTGGCGGATCTTCCACCTCGCTACCTAGAATAGCTCCATCAAGTTTGTTCCCATCCAATTCGTTCTCACCCAACATGAACAGCAAAGCTGGAACAACCTCGGACAAGCCGACTGACTTATCCACATCCGGTGGTAGCAGTGGCGAAGGTCAAAGTTTGTCAACCAAAGATGATGCTTACGTTCTGAAATCGGAAGATGCGAAGTCTCATAGTCCAGCGTTTAGTTCGGGTTCTCCAGACAAGAAATATCCCAAGTCAAGTGACTTTATGACGATTGGGCTGGAAAAGATAATCACTGGGTCGTTGGATCGTCCGATCAGTGACCATTCGACTCCATCACATTCAAGAGAGAAAGCGAAAACACCAGATATCAAACCACATGTCACGTTAACTCCCATCCGACCAAGCGATAAGACGCCAGACATTACTTCTGAGTTTGTTCTCTTCGGACAACCGACGTCCCATTCCAAGTCTAAAGAGTCAAATAATGAAAAGGAGAAACACCAGCACCACCATCATCATCATGATCGTGATAGCTCCACAGGATCCAGTAGCAAACGCAGCCGGTAAGTTACTGTTTACGCCCAGGTAATACGTAATTACCGGAAACATGTATTGAAGTTTCATGATTTTCTTTTTCAGTGGCTCCGTCGAGATCGACTCGCCTCCAAAATTAACTACAGAATCCCATGACTCGTACAAATCAACCAAGACTAAAAGCGGGGAAAAGCACTCCAAGGATGATGCTAGCAAGAAAAGTTCTGCTATCGCTGTTACTTCTAATGGCCCAGCAGATGAAAAGATTCCCGCAAGTGAACAGAATGGCAGTACTAGCCATGCCAAGAGGGGTCCAGGCAGACCTGTCAAAAGAAGAGGGTACGTTGGTTGTGGAATACTGAAAGGTAATTAAGAAAAATAACTGATTTGTTCATATTTTGTGATAGGAGCACTGCGAGTCGTAGTGACGACCTATCCCGTGCAGAAGATCCGAACAAAAAGAAAAGACGAGGAAGAGGAAAGAATTCTGAAAAGAATAATGGTAACGGTGGTCGTCGCGAAGAACCTGCCGAGCCTGAACGCTCTACCACGGTATACACTATCGATGAAGATGCCACAGATATCCCCACATCAAAAAAACGGAAATCAAGTTCAACTCCGGCTCTTCCACCACCACCCCCGAGCAAAAAGCCAGCTGACGATGGCACATTGAGCTTCGCCCAACTAAAAGCTCAAATGGATGCAAAGAAAGCTGCAGAAAATATTCCTGGTTCATCCTCTGTTCTGCCTGCTCATATGTTTGGCAACGCTTTAAATCCTGCTAGTTCGATGGCGCAACGAATGGTTGACACATTGAGTCAAGAAATTGAAACAATCGCGGAAGCAGGAGTGTCTTTAGAAACTGTAGAGAAACCGGTGGATAAACTTGTTGGGTTTCCTGTGCCCAAATTTTCTTCTTCTAATGGACTCACGAATGGAACGTCTCCAGCTCTTAATGGCGTTACTGTTCAGTTGTCTAACGGAGCTACTGCAGGCAGCTCTGCAGTCAGTGGCGGTGGAGCTAGAGCTATCTTGGAACAACTTCTAGAAAAGCAATGGGAACAAGGATCCCAATTCTTGATGGAACAAGCGCAACATTTAGACATTGCTCAGCTTCTTTCCTGTCTGAATCAGTTGAAGCAGGATAATCGGGCTCTAGAGGACCACATCAACTCATTACTTCAACGCAAAGATCAGCTGCAAGCTTTGAACGCTAGATTGAGTATTCCTTTGTCGACAACGCTATCAATTGGAAATGGTCCCACGATTCCTCCACCGTTTTCGTCAGCTGAACGATCCCCTCATGACTTACCACGTATGATCAGATTTAGAGTTTATCATTAGGAAATTAACTCACTTTTGATTTAATGCTGTTGTGGCTTTCAGATCATAGTGGAAGGCCGAACTACATCCAGAATGACAATGCACCGAGTCATGGATCCCATCACGGTCCACAAGTGCACGGCATGCCTCAAGCAGGAATGTCTAACAGACCAGTCAATTACACGACCAACGGCCACCCAGTACCGGTTGTAGTTTCGGGACATAACAGCGCTCATAATGGCCCTACAGGACCTCATGGTCATGGCAGCCAAAGCCATAACCATGGGCCACCGCGATGAAAGTTTTAAAAGCGAATCTCCAGTCGTTTCGTATCTTCTCTATGTAACCACTCTACTACTAAAGTTTCTTTTGGCTCTGTGGTAATTTAATGGCTTTTTAGATATTTGGTTCTACGGGTTCTGTGAACTTTAGCAGGATTTCAGATTAGTGTAAGTAATACTAAGTAGTAAACAATTGTCAGTGAACTAGCAAAGATATTTCAGAACGTGTAGATCGGGAAATGCAGTTTGGTATGTCTGGGAGCTAGAGTTAGAGTTAGAATAGAATTTTCAACTGTACTTTTGCCCTCAGGGAAATTGTTAGCAAATTTTTGGTTGTTGTTTTCTTGTTGCCAAGTACATGGCGTTTTATACTTATGTTCTTAAGAGTGTCCAAGGACCTTCCGATTGAATTTGGACTAGCTGTAGTTGAAGCTATAATATACATGTATTTATTGTGTCAAGTGTCAAGCATCAAGCAGCTTGAAGGGCATTTCTCGTCCTACATTTCTAAAAATATAATTTCGCTGCCCTGTCACATTTCGGTGTAAGGAATGTACAGATCTCGTCTCTTGCACTACATGTATTCTTAGATGAAGCTCACTATAGTGTTTGAATAAACTGAATGAACTAAACTACTCAGCTCCAGTGCGAATCTGTCAAATTGTTGCGTATCAATCCGTTAGAAGTAAAAGTATTTGCATCGGCATCGTCATTAGTCGAAGCATCTACGGGACTTACAGAGTGTACTTGTTTGTATACAAATGTTTATTACGATTGATGATTACGTCGAACCAACTTTACAATCTAGGATACAAAGAAACAATCCACAACTAGAACAGCAAAATGAGCTGTTTTGTAAGAAGTGCAACAAAGGTGCATTATAATTATGACAGAAACGGAACATATTTATAATTTGCCAGCAAATTAACTAGCAATAACAATGTGAACTGAACATAACGACTGCGGTTTTACCGAAGCTCGAAATAGGTCAAATGTACATTCTATTCTAATTAAATGTTGATTATAGCGTTAAACTGGCGTATCCGCATAAACTAACTTTAAAGGATGAAGTCACGTGAATATGTACATCGAGGCGAAACAGAATAAATTATTGCCTTCATGCGAGACAGAATATGCACTCTATAAATATAACAACTATAAATTGGGTCGAATAAGAAAATCAATCGGCTATGAGCTACTGAAGTTCTGGTATTTCCTACTGGCGTTTTGGTTGTGCTTTGTTTCGGCGACCTTCTCCTGTCAGCTCCAAAGGAAGTCTCTGCTTCCGATTTGGAGGGAAGCGAAGCAAGTTAAGATTGTCTTCTTGTTTGAACCAGTCCGGCAACACCGAGTCGCCAGTTGAAGACTGCTGCTGAGGCTGAACTGTGGGACTGTGACAGTCTTTAGATATCTGATTAACCAGGTATGACAAGGAGGACTTCTGGGAATCCCAGTTAAGAAACAAAGTTTCGAACAGGGATACAACAGATTCTGCAAACACAGGACAATTCCATGACATAACTTTCATAATACTCCTGGTGGTACCATTGACAGCCACGTATTCATGGTACTCACCTGGCGTTCCGATCATGCTCATTTTCATTCCTCGATGAATCCAATCAGTATGAGTACGAAGTGCTTTGACGAGGGCAAGGGCTTCATGTACCAATTTCAGCTGGGCCTTGCTTCTATAAGTAGCCATGTCGTCATTCAAAGCGCTGTTTGGCCGACGGCCAGAAGTAGCACCAGGCCATTCATGCTCGTGTGTAGTTGCAAGGTCATCATTAGCTTCTCCGCTCAAACGCTTGAGCTCAGTTTTGATAGTTTTCAAAGCATCATTGAACTTGACGACAAATGAGTTCAACTGGTCCTGCTACAAAACAATAGAAGCTCGTTAGAGAACATTTCTCCTTCACTCAGTCTAAATAAAAAATTTCGATAATTTCGAATGAGAGGTTCTTACCGCATTGCCGCTGCTGCGTAGGTAGTTCATGTCTTCATTGTTCTCGTTGTTGCGGGTTGAGAATGAGCGAAATCCCAAGAGCTTGTCACCCATTTTGATCAATGAATCCAGTTCCGCGTCGCTTCTCTGCAACAGGATTTTTAGCCTAAATTAAGACGAAATGGAGTTATATTGTTGATCAATTTTGTCAAATTCTCTAGTCAACAGCAGTATGTGATTACATACCTGTGTTCCGAAAAATGTAATGCTGGTCGGAGCTTGTGATCGGGGCGGTTGGAATTACAAGTAAAGCTCGACGTGCGAGCAACAGTGCTTCCGGCGCGTTGGTTTGTAGCATGTCTTTTCAAATTTTGCTAAAATTACGCAAGGGAAAAACTATAAACGCGTTTTCTTTGAAATCGGTATGACAAATTCTAGAGGAAAATCAAGATGTGCACCTGGTCACGTTGATATCCATTGAACTGGGCGTTGTTCTGAGTTTCCATACCACTTAGTTCACCACTCCACGGACTTGCAGCATTGCTGTTCCCCGGAAAATTTGTGGGTTGATGATTGGTTACAGCAAAGTTTTCACGGAAGCTACTGGAATATTTCCATTGATTACGCTCGAACCCAGGAGGGCGCGGAAGATCTTGCTCATGACCGCCAGTTGATACTTCCTCATGAGGACTGTCGAAATCTTGGCCAAAATCCATCTTCACCGGAAGAGCTGTGGTATTGATCCTAGATTGAAGCAACGGAGTAGGCAAAGTGTTTCCATGTGGAATCCCACCACCGACGGACATCCTGTTCCCTTCAGGCTGCTTGGGTCCAAAACCTTGATACCCAGTCAATCCTTGGCCGCCTGTGTTGTTTCTTGATTGATAATGATTAGCAAACGAATTCTGAGAGTTGATTTGCAAGTGTCCAATGCGGTGGTCTTGAGAAAATTCGCCCATGTGAGATCCAGATTGAGAGCTTGAATTCAAGGATCGGTCCAAACTTGAATCCTGCAAATGAAATGAACAGCATAAGAATTCGTCAGATTTCGAATATTCAACATTCCACAAACACCAAGGACTAAGGACTAATAAAGCTCAGTTATTTCTTACTCACCAAAGCTGCGTCTTGCAGCATGCCAAATCCATTGGACCGCAAGGAACGCGCGAAGCTTGCACTGGAGCTCGGTGTATCCAAGCAACTAGCTGCCATAGGGTCACGTCTCCAGTTTGCACTGCCATAAGGTCCTGATGCTCTTCGATCATCCTAAAGAAGTCAGTTCGTCCTCAATCAAATTGGTTGTAACTTTGTAAAAGAAGCAATGATTCTTTTTGCTTTCTTCTTCACCATTTCACATTTTTACACAACGCGTCCAAAAAAACCTCGAAAACTTACCTCGACAACAGATCCATTCGAACTAGCGGGCGTTACAACCGGTCCAAAGTGAGCCGTTCCCGCCTGAAGCATTCGTATGCGCTTCTCGAAATCATCATTGCCAAAAATGTCTTTGGCAGCGTTGCTACCATTAAACCTGTTGGATGTCATCGTGTCCCAGTCAGTGTGCAACATCGAGAGAGCAATAGATCCAACGTTTTCTCCTCTGCAATAACAAAACAAGGGAATGAAATAAACCATATAGATACACTTTTATCTCTCTATCACTTTAAATGCCCTTTTGGATTGCCGATTCTCAATGTACCCCGCTCTTTAAAGTCAATGCTATAAGACCGGAATCTTCATCCCTCCCTCACTCAAGCGTCAATCGAACACTAATTACTGCTACTCTGCCAATAGCCCAAATTTTCTGCTTACACAATCTTGTGCAAAAGATTTCCGGTCCTTTTTGGTTCATCATAGAGTTTATATAAAATTCAGCAACACCATTTCCTTTCCTCCCATTCAGCCGTTTTCCAACGTCCTTGCATTATTTCTAGTTTGATTCTTCTATCACCCGCATTGATTTCATACTTGATTCTAACTCAAAAGGCTAGCTGGTTAAATGCAGCTCATCTATTTCCATGAGTACAAAGTATATAAACCTCCTTTTCAAGGCTTTTATAACTTTCTATCGTTCATTTTCACCAGAAATCTTTGACTTTTCAAGTGAGTGTATTTATTTTTAAGCTTAGTCATTAGTGATTAAAATCCCAACTATTTCCTACTTTTTGCCTTTCAAAGCCACCGTCCACCAAGAAAATCCCAGTTGAAACCCCAAAGAAAATGATGATTTTAGCTTACCTCGAAGACGTTCAATTGGCCTTGAATATTGATATTGAGATCTCGAAGCATGTAGAAAAACAGCAAATAGTCTTTTCACAGTTAGTTGAGCGATTAAATGGCGGACGTCTGTTTCAAAAGACTTGTACAGAAGGAATGAAGAGAAAATTATAGCGACTGTGGACGTTCAATGATGCTGGAGAAGGGAATGATTTTCTCAAGATGGCGGCGGCAGGACAAGGACCAAGTTTCAGAGAGAAGACACAATTAATTTTCCGGTTCTTGACGTGATTTTTACACTCACTTTTAACATGCTGGTGAATACACTTGAAAGGCAGCACAGGGCACCATGACCCGAAACTCGAAGGACGACATGATGAGCGTATTTAAAGCGAATTTTGAACTTGGCCACTGAACTGGAGCAAGGGACCCAAGTGGGCAACGACTGGAGCTCAAGTGACGAGGAATGAACTGAATGCTTGGTGCTGGCTTGGTAATTAGGCCTTCAACGGACAATCTGTCGTTGGATGGATCAAAGCTGTAATGTTGCCAATGTTCCCTTACGGCAAATGACAGCGGGTGAGAACAAGAGCAAAAATTGGCTTGTTGACTTATGCAATGAATGACGGCGGATGCGTCCAAAGGATTTGTGGGAATTTACATGTGTAAGCATATGTGGTGAAGAAGGGCTCCTTTGAATTTTCCAAAGGATGTCGATCCATGCTGGGTGCGGCGGTTTAAAAGTTGACTAAAAGGCATCGAGTTGAGAAAACGGGATGATTCCATTTAAAATTTTAATGGTGATTAGAGCGGAAATACAAGAAGTGGGTTTGAAGCGAATCGCCATTGAATGGATTGAAAGGTTCATTTAAAAACAGCTATAGGAAAAGGTGAAGATATGTTTCTTCTGAAGGTGGAAGGCTGCAGAACAGAAAAGCGTGCGGTTTTTAAAGTTTAATTTGATGTTTTGATATCGGCTCTTTTGACATTTGTTTTTGACGAGAGTTGGCGGTTGTTTCCGGTTTGAAGATGTTTGGTTGCATTTGTAAACATGGCAAAAGTGTGAAGCGATATACTTGTGATGGAATTTGAGCAAGTCAAAAGGTAATCAAGCAAGTGTAGGTTATATGAAACGCCTTTAGGTTTTGAATTCTAATTTGCGCTGAGCCTTGAGGATAGCTGACTGTGGACAGGCTGAATGTATATTCAGAGAGAAGTTTAGTTTGGCTTGAAGATTAACTTGAAATAAGCGAGACTGATTGTAATGTAAAATCAGAGGTTTAGTTGTTAAAGCTAGGCATCGTACGGTAGTTTTGCATCAGGTGTATCAAGTTGACTGATCCAACTTTAGTATGTGTGTGTTATTCCATGTATTCTTGGCGTGAGTTGACCAGCTCAGGAAGTCACGATAAAATAGCTTAAAGTATGATGGTCGTCAGTCAGTTCAGTTCAGTCTGTGTCAAAGCTTGAAGCTAACGACAGCTTTATTCCGAATCTCAAAGTGTTTCTACACCTTCTCTGAAAGTTGGTTTCGAAAGGTTAAGAAGGTAAGTCAATGAAGGTGGGTTCATGGGTCAGGTAGGTAGTGAATATCGGAGGACAGCATAACCAGCTGACAGGACGGGTTCTTACACAGGTTGAGGTTAGTTGGTACAAACTCGGACCGCTGGAGTTGTGTAATTCACAGAGAATGTTGCTGAACGATGTGCAGGATAGCATAATCAACATGAAATCAGTTTGGTCAAAGTCGAAATTCGCTTGAATGAAGATTGTTTCAAATCATATAGATACAGATGATAGTAAAGCATTTGTGTTCAAATGCAAAATGTAGTGATGGAGATCAAGGTATTTGCAAAATTGCTAGCGGTTTACCATAAAGCCAAATGCTGATAAGTTTGTAAATGTAGCGTCTGTGATTAACGTAAAAGGCTGGCCCATGTTTCATGATGATCAAGGTATTTTGTGACGTAAGTCAGTTGGGAACAAGAATCAAGCATGTGGTGCTGAGGACAGAAGCATTTGAAAATCGGCTAATGTCGAGCCGATTGGCTTTGGTAGGAAACAGACAACTTTAGGAAGTGCAGTAAATATTATTACTATAGTTGATTGATTTTGTGTGATTATGAAATCGCAGTTGTTGCCTGGGACCAGCGCAAGTATAGAGGATCAGTCGGAATCCGGACGGGAGCGGTCATTGGTGATCAAGGACTAGCTTAGGAATCCTTCGACATGGCTGAGAAGCAACTTCAAGAAGAAGGTAAGCTGTGAAACTTTAACTGTGTATTGTATGTAAATGGAAAAGATAAAAGACTAAGACTAATCTGTGTTTTTACTTTGTAGAGTGTGTACCAGAACCGTCAGTGTTTA